>OX276389.1:28486980-28642568 GCA_946251805.1 Cybosia mesomella
ATGTTAATCATCGCTCGCTTAATAATGTGCCCGGTAGATGGCAATAGGCTCGCCCCCTATTACATTGGGACCTCAACATAACTGGCGAATCGTGGGTGTGTAATACACCTCTGCCTACCCCTTCGGCGTGATGTTTTGTTATGTTATGTTCATTTTATGCAATACATAACAATATCTTATATTAGGTACTTAACCTAGAACCAGGTCCATGCGCTCATCCGAATCATCACCTATACAGACGGATGTAGCATCTGTGGAGTTTAGCGCCATATACTTGTCTTCGCAGCATTTATTTCAGGCCGCCTCAAGCATCTCCTTCCATGTGAGAACATGGAAGGAGATGCTTCCACACGTCTCGCCAATCTGCCCCTGTCCGAATCCACCAGCGCGATGTCATCAGAATACATAAGAACTCATGGAGGCTGCTCATAGGAGTTTCTGATGTTGTCTGACAAAGCGTCTAACATCACAATGAACAGATATGAGCTAAGGACAGATCCCTGGTGTACTCCGAAGGTGATGGAGAAAGGTTTCGTAATCGGAATCGTTGTACATGTCTCAGATAGTATCAATATAGAACTGGAACCGCTTTAGCCCCCAGTGTCCACCAGATCACTGCGCGATGAATATAGTCGAAAGCCTTACATAACTAATTGAAAGTAGTATGTTGCTAATTTAAAATATGTTTAGCAGGAAATTAGACAAGTACGAATACAAGTTTGAACTGGGATGAACTTTACCTGAAGTTTGTTGTATATGATCTCTTGTAACTTCGGCTCCTGCAACAGCGCATTCCAAATGATGCAGTGCTGCAGACGTCGAAGGAAGGAGAGTCTCAGAGAGTGGTGTAAAAGTAGACGGAAGATGTGCCTCCGTTTCTTGCTGGTCATGACCTGAAGATAAAAAAAACCTTAAGTTATAAACTTCATTTAAAATTGAACTACTGCAAAATTAAAAACGTATTAGACAACTAAATATCAAGGATAACTGTGGTTGTAAACCACTTTTCCCTAGAATGTATTGTTTTGTTGGAGAAGTGGCTTCCAACCTCAGTATTTTCTTGTTTAATACTTTTTAGAATGTTATTTTTCAGTATTCGGGTTTCTGTTTTGAAACCAAATTTTTATTTATATTATTTTGAAGCACGTAACAGCTAATAATTTATACATATTTAAATTAGTATTTTCAGTGGGTATATCCACATTTCGTCAACTGCTCTAACCTATGAAAGTACCCTGTCGAGTGCTATACACTAGCTCCCTCTTATGTGGGCTCAAATTATAGTTAAAAGAAAAGTGGGTGTACTCTCTTCCTTGTCAGTTCTACATAATATTCAGCCTATGTCTGACCATTGAGCTTAGATGGGGTTAGGGGGAATATGAGTTATTTACCTGGTATTAGTAGCTCTGGTACAGCTAATTTACAAAGACAACTTTTTGGGTACAGATAAACAGTCCTGAAGTGTTTGCTGCATACTCTTAAATAGTCGTAAACATTTGTTTTATCCAGTTCAGGTATACTACCACCAATACGCAAAATCCATGTCATGAAAAGTTCAGGATTGACTGCTAAATTAGAGAAACGGTGAAGAGGCAAACCTAAAAAGAAAAAAAAAAGGTGTTTTTACATCGAAATATAACTCACATGAAATAATGAAACAACTGTCAACACCTAAAAGAGGGCTTTGACATATTAATTTTGAAGTGGTTTCAGTACAAAACGGCAATTGAAGATGTCAATGGATGAAGGTGTTATCTGACAATTTCTAAATATTTCATTTGCAAATATTACTGACAGTCAGGTTAGTCCACTGTCCACAATCTAGAGAGTCTTACAACGGGCTATGGAGTGAGCTATGCTAAGGGTCAGTTTAGGAACTGTTTGACACCTATTTGTATAGGCTTAGCCCATCTTTTTGTACTGTCATCTATATAACTAGAATAAAAAGTTGCTCATTGTTGTTGGTCAAGTAGTGGTTTTACAGAATAGTTATATTTTGAACCATACATTAAACTTAAAGATCAAAAATCACAAAACTGTAGACAGCACCTTCTACCACTCACATCTTTAATTGGTGCATGCAAAACGAAGCAACTTAAAAAGCTGCTTGCAAAAATATGTTATTAGCTTAGTGTCATTCCACATACTCAGTTAGTAATATTTTCTTGCAGTATACACTGGGAGGTGCCACATTGAAGCACCAACAACTCAGCTCCTTTTTCCAAGCGGAGGAATCAGGGAGATTTCATCCTAAATTCTCAATAATTTGAGGTTATCAGTATCTCTCTGATTAGAAAAGGGTGCAGTGGAAATCCAATCCTCCTCTCCAGCAATACCAAGTTCTTCATCTTCATCCTTTGAAACTAACTTTAGTTTGAGTTCACTTGACTAGCATTATAAGATAATTGCAAATAACTTTCAAGACCATTACTACACATATGTTTCCTTCTCCATACAGTCTCATGTCCTTTAAATGGGGTGTGAAAAATGATGACCTCATTTTTTTAAGTAAAGTTGAGGATCACCATTGTAACATTGTATGTGTCTGTCATGGTGACCCTCTTTCCTGCCTTCAGCTTACCATCAGCTGAGGTGAAGACAGATTGTCGTGTCCTATTTTATAATAATAAAAAAAGAACACATAATACATAAAATTTATTGATGACTCAAACCATTTATACATATGATGAAGGCAAGTTAAATAAAAGTAATAAAAATAAAAGTTTTATTTATCTTCTATATATATATTTTTCATCCCACTTTCATTTCCTAAGAGTAGAATTTTCAATTATAAGATTAATATGAAAGATGTGGTGATCTATATAAGATTTACTTTGACTTTTTTATACTACATATTATTTATATAAAATTGCTGGTTGTACTACCAGCAATTTCAAATCAAAACACTTTGAAATTGAATTTGATTCACTGTTGATATTACAAGAAATAAATTAATCTGGTATTTATTTAGTCAACGATGTTAATTATAATAATAATAAATTAAGTTGGCTACAGTATAAGGCTATTGTGAATGTTTTATTAAAAATAAATGTGACTATAAAGTACCTACCTACAGAAGTCGAGTTGGGAAGAATCTCAGTAGAAATATTACCTATTGCGCAATAAGTTTACGCATTATTCGTTTGACTATTAATTAAATTTAATAAACTCACCATCATCTTTTGTGACTGCGCAGCCTGTAACACAACACTTTTTTACACGCATTTTTACCCGTACTTGATAAAAATGTCTAGAATAGATGAAAACTAAATTTCAAATTCCTAATGAGAGCCGATTGTTATGATCACGAGATACTACAAAGGGATCACTCCTAAGTTTTTGTAATTAATGGATATGTCTAGGACACGGAGCAGTGAGCAAAATTGAACGTAAATCGTCGTAAATATTAGAATTCAAAAAAGAAAAGTGCCAGTACATTCAAAACATTGAAATGTGCCGGCAGAGATTTTCTTTCTGAAAAAGACTTTGACTTTGAATGTTAACGGACGCGTTGAAAAGTGTTATTATGATTTTAAATTCTACCACAATTTAACCATATCTTAATGAATTCTAGCAAAATAGGAATTGAAACAGTATTTTTGTATTTCAAAAATTTAAATAATGTTTTAGTAATTAAATATCATATAATTAATAATATAAATTATAAAGACATGGTAATAACTTTACTACCAAACTCTTCTATCTTTCGTTTAATGACAACAATTAAATAAATTAAAAAAAAGAAATACTTCTTACTCCTCACGACTAGATGGGGCTGAGAATGCGTGACCACAGATTAAATTAGCACAGCAAAAATTTTAAACCAATGTATGAGAGTTGCATGCCCATGGTTTTGCTTGTTTTCGTCTGTGATAGTGTTGATATTATGGCTGCTCGTATATGTATAATGCTTGAAATGTTAAAAGAAGCTAAGAGAAGTGACGAAAGGGAGAAATCTCGACAAGCGAGAGAAATGAGGAGAATGAATACCTTTTCTCGAGATACGTACTTCATACACATTTGTCGACTTTCGGAAGACGTAATAAATATATTAGAATGTGATTTATCACCTTTTATGCCTGTACAAGTACGTGCAAGTGAATTAAAAAAAAAAAAAAAATTAAGTGATAGGCTAAAGGTAGGTACAAAACCTATCTGTTATTGAGTTATTGAGATGTTAAAAGATTGTTTGTTAAAATAAATTGATGTAACAGATACTATGTACCTTATCCTTTTTGGCTAATGGTAGCTACCAAAAAATCATTGCCAAAAATGTGGACACTTATGTGTCTCAACCATCTGTTTGTAGAGAAATCCAGCAAGGGGTTAATGCTCTCAATAATGTTAACATTGTTAACAAATATAAGATTTCCTCAGAATCATGAAGAACGGCAAGTTTTGAAAGAAAGGTAAATATTTGAGATAGGCCTACAAACAATTGTCTGTAATCATGAATATAAATATGTATTTATAGTCATTATTTATTGAATGTCATTTATTTTATACTTATATATTTAAGATTATGTATACACACAACAATGCATATAGAAATTGAAAAAATGGAGCATGAGGTACTACCTATGACTACTTATTACTGTAAAATATCTCTTCCAGCAGACCTGCTACAACAGTGTATGTCAATAAAAAATTATGTTGTATCTACAGAAGTTTAGAAAGAGAGGGGATAAATGTACATATCAACTATATATATATATATGTATAACTGTATAATTGTAAATGTTCTTTACAGTTTTTTTGCTAAATTTAAAATTCCTGGAGTCATTGGTTGCGTTGAAGGCACCCTAGTGTCTATGGTACGTCCAAACACGAGGAAAGATTTTACTGTCGGAAGGGATATCATGCCAGGAATGTTCTTATTGTAAGTGAAATTTGGTTTAATTTAAGGAAAGTATAAATCTATGATGATAAGACAATACATAAGTGCATGTGATTTCAGATTAGTGATGCAGATTTAAATATATTGCATGTGGATGTCACATTTGGAGGTGCTACACATGACAGTTTTATATTTGCTAACACACCTATAAAGGAGCATTTAGATTCTCTTAACCTTAATGGTGAAAGAGTATACTTACTTGGTGAGTATATTTATATATATAATTAGACAGACTGAATTTTATTAATATTTTTTATATTTATACTTATATAATATATATATATTATATAAGTATAAATATAAACATTTCTACACATTTCTACAAGCGGAGAATAATTTTGTAATAAATTTATATGATTTTTAGATCGGAAAAAGAGAACATCTAGGACGGGACTTGAACCCGCGACCAGTCCCTTACAGGGGGAATGCTCTGACCAACTGAGCCACCTAGACACGTCCCAGATATTCGAAATTCTCCGATACATTATACGTCTTAAGGCGACGTTGGAGCCATCTACCGTAATTCTTGCGAACTACGGAAACAATGAATAACTTTACAGTCATTTTTAAACATTGTTTTTTGATGACTCCGCCTAATTAATTCAATTAAATTTTTAAGCATTTTGTATGCTTACTTTTTTCTAAAGATTTTTAGATCGGAAAAAGAGAACATCTAGGACGGGACTTGAACCCGCGACCAGTCCCTTACAGGGGGAATGCTCTGACCAACTGAGCCACCTAGACACGTCCCAGATATTCGAAATTCTCCGATACAATTATACGTCTTAAGGCGACGTTGGAGCCATCTACCGTAATTCTTGCGAACTACGGAAACAACAATGTTTAAAAATGACTGTAAAGTTATTCATTGTTTCCGTAGTTCGCAAGAATTACGGTAGATGGCTCTAACGTCGCCTTAAGACGTATAATGTATCGGAGAATTTCGAATATCTGGGACGTGTCTAGGTGGCACAGTTGGTCAGAGCATTCCCCCAGTAAGGGACTGGTCGCGGGTTCAAGTCCCGTCCTAGATGTTCTCTTTTTCCGATCTAAAAATCTTTAGAAAAAAGTAAGCATACAAAATGCTTAAAAATTTAATTAAATTTATATGATTTCAGGTGACTCAGGTTATGCTCAAAGGCCATACCTAATGACTCCTTTTATTCACCTGGGTGCTGGAACTCTGGAGAGTCATTATAACCATTCCCATTGTCATGCTCGGAACAGTGTTGAGAGGACAATAGGAATATTGAAGGGACGGTTTAGATGCCTATTAGTCCATAGGGTACTACATCGATTCGATTCCTGCTCAGTGCAAATATGTATATTCGCATTGGTCTGGGTGTTTCTATGTATAATATGTATTTATTTACAAAAAAAAAAGTATTTAAGTATGTTTATCCGCATTCTAGAACTCATATGACAAGCTCTGCTTAGTTTAGGTCTAGATGGCGTTGTGTACTTTGTCCTACAATATTTATTGATTTATTCAGTCTGTCTATTCACTGCACCCCACAGGATGGTAAGAAGCTAGGGTGAATTCGTAAAATAGTAAATTTTTTACCCAAACTTGGGTTGCTAACCAACAATATGTTATTTTGTCATAGCATATCATAATAATGATAACAAGTCTCTAATGAAATGCTTTAGGATATTATAAATTGCTTATGTTGTGATTAATCCTGTATCTTTTTTCTTTTATATGTGGAGCCTTGAACCGAAGAAAGAGAAAATGACAATAGCAACGACTGGCTAAGTAGATCCGCATTGTTAGGCTTATAAATTTCTCAGTTTAGCCTAAATGCGCCTTTGGGTGCGTAGCTGTTGTATCGGTTTGCATTTTAAAGATAAAACATGAATAATTGGAATCCTGTTTGGTATGAAGTGCCAAAGAAGAATAAAAATATTGATGTGAAGAAAGATAAAACTGATATACAATTATAGAAATAAAATGTTAAAAGTTCAATAAAAAGGCTTAAAAAATACAAAGTTGTTTTAATTGATAGGTACTTTGAGGTGTCACAATAATAGTATAATAGCAGGTGTAGTAAAATATTCAGATTTTTAATGTTACATTTTTTATAACCTACTACCCAGATCAAAATTGAAAAAGCAAGAAAAGTAATGGACAACGCATAATTTGATAATATAATAATTTCATTTAATACTATAGGTAGGTACCCAATAATAAACAAATACATATGAAGGTATTTGTTTATTATAGTGTGTTAGTGAATAAAAAACAGCCCTTTTATGATCCCTTTACCAGTTTATCCCTTAAAGATTAGGAAATCTAAACCTAACCTAAGGTTAGGTTAGGAAAGTCAAGAGGTTACACTTTTATTAGCCATTTCTGCCAAATTCTTAGTGGCAGCGCAAAGGTCTTGCAATGCCTGAGTCTGCCTCATCATTGCTCCGGTTACTTGCATAAAACCATCAAACATTTTCTGTTGTTTACCAACTTTTTATGCAGCCACCAGCATCAGCATTCAGATTGAGAGCCAGTTCCTCCCAAGCTGCTCTTCTTCTATCTCAGGCATGTGCTGTGCGAGCGTGCCCTGTTGCGAGGAAGGGTTTCTCCTCTAGACATTGCTACATGTTTTCCAGCTGCATTTGCGATGGTACAGCCAATCGCGACATTCTTAAAAATGGTGTGATTTCGTATTAACAAAAATGCATGGTTGCTAGTTAAGGATCATATTATAACAAAGTGTTAGAGCACAGGTATTAGCACTTATGAAACAAATTTAATACCCTCTTTGATTTTTTATATAAAAATCTTTGGACACAAGGTCCTACTAATAAATATGAAAGTTTGTTATTCAATTACCCAAACCAAACAGTATGGATCTGGCTGTACAGAAAGCTAATAGATTCTAGTTTAGCCTTGTAACACTAATTCCTGCTAGTGTTACTCACCGGCTAGTCCAGGTGAGCAACAGAGTATCCTAATCCCAGGGCGCCTTTTATGGGGTGTGTGTTGGGTAACCTCCTCGAGTGTCGCTCCGATTCCGATCCCGCTGCAGTCCGGGGGGAACGGAATCGGAGTGGCCGGTGCACCCTGGGCGGCGGTCAATGGCTTCCCCTTCATGGGGTTGGCATTGATCGTCGGCCAATACCCAACGTGGCGGGAACACATCGCTCTCCGTACTCCTCTGCTTTCAGAGGAGACAGGATGAGCGATGCTGTTAGTGGTGGAGGCCACCGTAGGGTCCTGGGGGATCCAGGGGCGGGTTGGCCCACTGCTAACGCAGGGGCCGACGGGCACTTGTGCCGCCGCCGGTGAGAGAGGACTAGCCATCCTCTCGCGTTCCGTAATCGGTAGGTGATCAGCAACGACCTGACTGGTGGCTCCAGAAGGGTACGCTGGGAACTTGCTGACCGGAGGGCTTGCCTTTATTGGCCGGCCCACGACAAGGAAAAGTCTATAACACCCGACAGCGAAGTCGTTAAAACCTATGGATACCAGCCGACCTCCATAGTATATAGGCTTATCCAGGTGCAGGGGGCTCCGCCTGGATGGACCATCTTTCCCCCATACTCGTGGGATATATTATGAGCACAAATAATAAAAACCAACCCAAACCGGACGGATCTAATGATGAAATGGCTACGAATATCGGACTTGAAATTGACGGAACGGAGGATGTGGAGATAGTGGGGAAAGACCAGGAGGCGAAGCTGCGGTCACGCTCGCGGTCGGTCAAGTCCACTTTTGTCAGGCCCGCTACTCCGCTACCAATAGGCGTACAATCGGACGCAGAAGTCGCGTCGTTGGCTGGGACTGACAGCGAGTCAGCTCCCAGCCAAATGGAGACGGACAGTCTCCGAAAGAAGAGGCCACGCACGGGTGGACCGTCTCTCGACCGGAGCAGAAGCTCCTCCGGACAACGGGCGGTCTCTTCGAGTGAGGACGATCGGCCGGCAAAAATGCTGGCCACTCCCGCGGGTAGAGTGCCGAAGCTACCCGTGCACGTCCCTCCACTACCCAGTGGCAGGGACCAAGGCGTACCCGCGGCGAGGGAGCTCCTCGCAGCGCTTGCCCGCATTACGGAATCAATCAAAGGTGCCAAAAATGTGTCGGGAAAGAAAAAGACGGTGGCGGAAAACGTCGCCGTCGCCAGGACAGCGCTGGAGGAATCCACGTTGGGCGCTCAGACGCCTGGATCGGGAGGCTCTCCTGGAGGCATCCATTGTGCAGGCCTGGATTCCGTCACCGGCCAGGCCTGCCGATGTCGACGCAGAGGCTGAATGGTTCAGGAGAGCCATGTCGCATATCTGCGATGCGGCGATGCCTAGGGTTAAGCCCGGCCCGGCAAAGAAACAGGTGTACTGGTGGTCAGCGGAGATCGCACAGCTGCGAGCAGCGTGCGTGACCGCTCGCCGCCAGTACACCAGGTTTCGCCGGAGGCGTCGCCGCCCATACGATGCGGCAGCCCGAGAGGCAGAGCTATATGAGGCGTACAAGGGGGCCAAGAGGACCCTCCAGGTAGCAATTAAGCAGGCCAAACGGCGGGCCCGCGAAGAGCTGCTGGAGTCTCTGGAGCAGAACCCATGGGGGCGCCCTTACCTTGCGGTCAGGGGCAAAATCCGCCCAAGGGCGCCCCTACTGACCCAGAGCCTCCAGCCGGAACGGCTGGAGGGGATACTGGGCTCCTTGTTCCCAGCGAGAGCGGAGGCGCATGTTCCTCCGCGTATGGCTCCGCCTCAGGCGCCTGACGCTGATAATAGCGAGAGCGATGTGCCCGAAGTCAGGGAGAGTGAACTGGGGGTAGCAGTGCTCCGGCTTAAAGCCCGGAAATGCACTGCCCCCGGACCCGACGGCATTCCAGGCTGAGCATGGGTCCTGGCCCTTGAGGAACTAGGGCCTCGACTGGTGGCGCTTTTTAGCGCATGCCTCGAAAGGGGCCAGTTTCCAAAGGCATGGAAGACGGGGAAACTGGTCCTTATCCGGAAGACGGGGCGGCCGGCGGATCAGCCATCCGGTTACCGGCCGATCGTGTTGCTCGACGAGGTGTGCAAGCTCTTTGAGCGTATTATTGCAGAGCGCCTCATCGAGCATCTCACGGACGTGGGGCCAGATCTGGCGGATAATCAGTTCGGTTTCCGCCGGGGGCGCTCCACCGTGGAAGCGATCATGCGCGTTAGGCGCCTGGCGGAGGAAGTAGTCTCGCGGGGTGGGGTGGTGGTAGCGGTGTCTCTAGACATCGCCAACGCCTTCAACACCCTACCCTGGAGCTGCGTTAGGGAGGCGCTCGCGTATCACGGCGTGCCTCCTTACCTCCGCCGCATTGTCGAGGCATACTTATCCGAGAGGGCCATAGTTTACCCGAGCTGGCTAGGGCCAGGGCGGCGAGAAGTGTCGTGCGGTGTTCCACAGGGGTCGGTCCTAGGGCCACTCCTGTGGAACATCGGATACGACTGGGTGCTGCGCGGTACGTTGCTTGAGGGTGTCAGCATAGTGTGTTATGCTGACGACACCCTCGTTATGGCGCGGGGAGCAACGTACCGAAGCGCGGCACTAAAGGCCACGGCAGGGGTTGCTCAAGTCGTGGGTCGAATACGGCGGCTGGGACTCGAGGTGGCTCTTCACAAATCCGAGGCTATGTGTTTTCACGGGCCTCGGAGGGGGCCACCTGCGGGAACCAGCATAACCGTAGGGGGCGTAAGCATCGGCATCGAGCCCACAATGAAGTACCTTGGGCTCGTACTCGATAGCCGATGGGACTTCGGACCACATCTCCGAAGTCATCCCGAAACTGAGGGGGGCTGCGGCCGCGCTATCGCGGCTGATGCCCAATGTTAAGGGACCCAACGCCCCCACTAGGAGACTGTACCTGGGGATCGTGCGAAGCATGGCCCTGTACGGGGCCCCCGTATGGGCGGAGACTCTGGCGGCCCGCAACGTGGCTGTTCTAAACAGCCCGTTAAAGGCGATGGCCGTCAGAGTCATCAGGGGGTATCGCACGATCTCCGTCGAGGCGGCATGTCTCCTAGCCGGGACCCCTCCATGGGACCTGGAAGCAAGAGCCCTTGCGCTGCTGTACCAGTGGCGCAAGGAGGCGCTGGAGCGGGGCCATAGGCCGGAGCCCCGAGAAATCAGGGCTCAGCGGTCCCTGCTCCGCCAGGAACTCATGGAGACATGGAGGGTGCGACTTGAGCATCCAAGGTGGGGGGAATCCACCATTGCGGCGGTGAGACCGATTATGAAGGAGTGGTTGGAGAGGGACCATGGGGACCTCTCCTACCGGATGTGCCAGATATTTACCGGACACGGGTGTTTCGGTAAATATCTATGGCGCATTCACCGGGAGACAACGCCGCAGTGCCAGCACTGCGAGGATCCTGGCGAAGACACGGCGCTCCACACGTTGGTGGAGTGCCCTGCGTGGGCGAGTCAACGCCGGGATCTCGTTGCGGTCCTGGGCGTGGACGTTCTCTCGTTGGAGACCATGGTGAGGGCCATGGTCTCCGACGGGAGCATGTGGCACGCCGCCGCCTCTTTCTGCGAGCAGGTAATGCTCGCGAAAGAGACGGCGGAGAGGGAGCGGGAGAGAACCCTGCCCCTCGAGTTTCGCAGTCTGCGGCGAGGTCGCCGCAGACTCATCTACGCCCGGGACTACCGACCTCCATGATCGGGGCCTGAGGACGGCAGTGGGCCGACTCGCCGTCCTTACAGAAGCAGGCCGTGGCGAAGGCGTGTCGTGTGTCCTACACACGCCTGCCAACTCACCGACGCGGGATAAAACCCGACTCCACCAGGCGAGGCCGCGGTGGCGGCCAAAGTCCGTCGGCAACCCTGGGGTTATCCTTTCGAGGGCTTACCCGGGGTGCCCGGCAACGGACACTTGGGGAGGACACCGTGCGGTTTTAGTCGAGACACGACATAACCGCCCCCGCTGGCCAGCGGGGGGGTATCCGAAGGGATTTCCGCACGTAAAAAAAAAAAAAAAAAAGGGCGCCTTTTATCAGAGTTCTAGGTGGTGCATAGGTCAGCTGATCTCCAATGAACCAATACTCAGTTGTACATACATATATTTTGCATACACAGAGTCACAGAAGGTTACACAGAAGTATTACACAAGAAATATAGACATAGAAGAAATATACAGGGAATGCTTTCTTAACACATACAACAATCTTCTCCGCAGGGCAGCATCACCTAATTATTGGCACAGTTCAACAATATATGCAATAATAATTATATGAATGTATACGTGACCTTCTTCAGTTCTAGTATTCGGGTGACCGTCAGTGGTAGGGTTCCGGCCAAGCTGACTCCGGAGCCTCTCTATTGATCAGCTTGCCCAAGGTCTATGCCTCCACGACAGCACAATCGACACCTCAAGAGTATCAATTCTTGTTTTTGAATCGTATAAGGGGTTTCTCCCGAAACTAACGACCCTGTTTAAATATACACAGCATTTATCAATAACACATCTCCATTATGCGAATAGATTAACAGCAATTAAAAGGACAACTTACCAGATCAAATCGGGTCCCGTACGTAGTTTCGAATGACGTTGCAGCGATAGGTCATTGTAGCGAAAAACTTTTAGCGTGGTACGCTGGAGCGAAAAGTCATTGAAGCGAATTCCATCAGGGCGAATGACACCGCAGCGACAAACAAACATTGTACTATACAGTACGACGTTTTCGATTCGTTTCTGGCACTTCGCCGGCCGCTACCGCGGCACGCTCGCTTCGCTCGCTCGGCTCGTGCGTTGTGTGGTCACAATTCTAACCTAACCCTATTACACTGTATAGTACAATGTTTGTTTGTCGCTGCGGTGTCATTCGCCCTGGTGGAATTGGCTTCAATGACTTTTCCCTCCAGCGTACCACGCTAAAAGTTTTTCGCCACAATGACCTATCGCTGCAACGTCATTCCAAACTACGTACGGGACCGGATCAAATCTGGGACCTCACACACACAAATTATAACCTTCAAATTCAATATGGTTTTCGAATCACTGCAAGTACTTCGAACAATAAAATCTCAGATTAGAGGACTAATTACCTCTTAAACAACAAATAAAAAATACTGTCACTGCGATCACTCTTATATACCCAAATATTTCTGACCTTTTGAGAATAATACCGGTGATGAACATCTCATATTTTTAAAGCCCTCAAAACCATAATTAGCCCTCAGTCGAGATTTATCGATTACGATGCCGGAAATTATTTTGTCAAGCACTGCCCGTCGACGAGCCAACCTCAAGAGGGCGGAGGTACCTCTTCGTCGACGAGGCTTTGTGTGTTAGAGAATACCGTTTGGCGCAGCGTTGCGCTCGTCGACGAACGCTTGGCTGTCGCAACGACGAGCACGTCCTAGAAGATGGACCGTAGAGAATAGCACTGCTGAATGCAGACCTACTCGACAAGTTAGACCGTCTTCTTAATAACTGCATTCGATTCATCTTCAATCTTCGAAAATATGACCATGTGTCTTCTTTCCGTTCCCAGCTTAATTGATTGCCTATCCGTCATCGCCGTAAGTTACGCTTACTACTTCTCTTTTTAACATTCTCTACTCTTCTACATCTCCTACTTACTTAACTTCTTCCTTCCAACTGTTATGTTCAAGCCATAATAGAAATCTTCGCTCTTCGAATAACCGTCTCCTTTTATGCCCTTCCCATACAACTGGCTTCTTAGGCTCCTCTTTCTTCGTTCAGTCTGTACTTCTGTGGAACGCTCTCCCTCTTGAGATCAGGATGAGCACGAGCCGGGATGTGTTCAAGTCTAGAGTGCGGCTGTTGCTTTTCAAAGAGTTAGCAGAGTCATCTCAACGGTAATTGTATATTCTGCTTTGTTGTATATTGATTATGTATGTATATTTATGTTACATAATGTATATGTATTGGTGTCTTGTATGTATATATATATATATATCAGTATCTATTTTATATATGTATTATCTGTGTGAATGTAATTATTTTGGATTAGTACAATGTAGATTTCTTTTTTATGCCTGCCTCGTTCTAGCTCTGCACCACCCTATGGTTGACTGGTAGAGAATGCCTATGGCATTAAGTCCGCCATTGTACTTTGTGCATAAAGTTAAATAAATAAACTAAAAAAAGATGGTCGTGGACCCTACACTCCTCGCCGGTGGCCCACTTGTCGCGCAGTTCGCGAAGTAAACAGGTAGCAGAGTCAAATTAATATTGTTAGGCCAAAAGACTTGTAATAAACTAGTCAGAGTATTTATAGTTTCTGGTTATGTGCTCTATGTTGTCTGTGGCGTTTGCCGCTTCATTTTCAGGCATTTGAACTATGTACATCAATAGGCTAGTTGACAAAATTTCAATAACTGCTTATACTTTAGCTTATTAGGCATTTTATCGAAAATAAAGGTTTATTTATTTTTAATCGAGCGTTTACATTATAAATTTCGCGTTTTAAATAACCAATTTCAATTTGGTTCCAAAACGCACAAGACTGTCATGGCGTCTTAAATGACGTCACGCCGTGCAAAACAAACCAAAGAGCGATCGTGTCTTCTTACGTTATAGTTAGTTTTTATCGTTTAAAAATGAATTTCTCATATTATAAGTACTGTATAGTGCCCCAATGTGATAGCACGACTATAAAAACGCCAAACAAGTTATTTATATATGTTCCAAATAATGGACAAATACGGAAAAAGTGGCTAAAACTTGCAAGAAGAGATGATGCTCATACTTTATCAACAGGTTCAAGAATGTATTTTTGTGAAGATCATTTTGATGTAAGTATTTCACACAATACAGTCTATTACTTAATTCGAGCAAACTAGATGTGTTTTGTAGAATCTCTATTTTCCAAATAATAAATACATGAGTTCAGGTTAAGTTGTTTCACTTTTAGGAGTTAACGTTTTGTTTTAGTTTTCTAATTAATGTTACAAAAAAACATACTCTTTTTATTATTCTAGTTGCCAAATGATATGATTAATTACATGGAGTATCATATGAAGGGAACAGTATCACAAGTGCGCATGAAACCAGGTTGTATGCCAAGTAAATTTGGATGTCAAGAAGACAGAAGGAAACGAACATGCAGCAGTACAGAACGGCCATATATTCTAAAAAAACAAAGAAAGATGATAATAGCAGAGTGTCTGAATGAATCAAGGGAAAGTTGCACTCCAAGTTCTTCTCTTATAGATACTTCTGATACAAGTTTAAGTATGTATAATATCAAACAACATAACTACTTAAATGATTTAAAGTTTGAAATGGCAAATACCTAGTTATTACTATATTATAAAGCTATTTTGTTGTATATCTTTTTCAGATATTGGAACAGTTGGAGGAAATGTGCCAGAAATGTTATGTCAACAGTCAACAGATAAATCTGTTCAAGCATTTATACCCTACAAATTCAGAAGTAAGGCTGTGCAGACCAATGTGAAATTGATAGATCAGGCATTATCACCTTGGAAACATTATGTAACATCCAGCTCCACATCCCCATTTAAAACTGTAACTGTTACAAAATCAAGTCCTTCTGTATCCGGTCTAAGCAAAATTGCAAAAAAAATATTTATTCAAGAAGAACATTCAGACAGTGATATTTCTTTATATATACCATCTGTAGCTGCCAATAGTCCTTCAGTATCAATGGCTTCACTACAAGTTAAATCATCTTCTGACTGTAGTGAATTAATCGAAGAAGACAAAAAAATAGAAGCAACAAAGGCCATGTTAAATACAATTAAAAAAATTGAGAAAAAGCCAAGACTATACATAGGTCTTCCAATTAGTTGTTACTACCTAATTGATATAATAAAAGATTGTATAAATATTCCCAAACACCATTTATTACTCTGTTTAAATAAAATAAGATTAGATAGTAAATTTAATCAGCTGTCAGATGATTATGGAATGACTCCATCAAGTCTAAGCAAGATATTTTTAAAAAATATACCTATGATAGCCAGTGTCATGCGTCCTTTTATTGTGGAATTAGACAGTGCAATGATTAAAAGGACCTTACCTATGTCATTCAGGCATAAATATTATAATGTTAGTTGCATTATAGATTGCCTTGAAATTGAGGTGCAAAAGCCATCTAAGGCAGTAAATCAAGCTCTGACATGGTCAGAGTACAAGAAAGCCAATACTATGAAGTATTTAATATCCTGTACACCAAATGGACTAGTGAACTATATTTCTCCAGGGTTTGGAGGCAGAATCACTGACACATGTTTAGTTGAATCGTGTGATTTTATAAACACCTTAAAAAGTGGTATGCATGTTATGGCAGATAGGGGCTTTAAACATGTAGAAAAATATTTAAAAAAATCAGGTATTACATTAGTAAGACCTCCAAGTGTTGAAAAAGGAGTGAAAATGAGTAAAACTGAAGCGAAGGTAACTAAACAGATTGCCAGCTTGAGGATTCATATAGAGAGAGTTATTAGGCGCTTACGTGAATTTTACATACTTAGACCACATGCATGTATTACTTTCAAATTTGTAAAAATTCTTGATGAGATAATAATCATAGCATGTGCATTAATTAATTTGCAAGATTCTTTAATAAAATAAAACTAAGGAAAACTTTAATATTGTTTTTTTATTTCAAATATGTTATAGTTCCACACTTTGATATAACAATGGGTACACATTAATCTTCCAAAAGTTTAATAGTTTATTATTAATCAAATTCTCAACATACTCAATATTGAATGGCACACTTAAAATCTCCACTTTTTGATTTTCACTATAATCTGGGTCCGCTACACAAAAGAAACAATTTTTCTTTTCTGTTAAATACATTTGAAGCTGCATTTGGGCATAACATTTTTCTGCAGCTTTTCCATTTTGTATATAATTTTTAAATGTGTTGGCATTAATAGGACATTTAATCTCAATTATGCTATCTTCAAATATTCCATCTGGAGAACCAGCAATCATTGGATATTTGGAATTTAACATCAGGCCACACTTATTTATCTTTTTCTTCAGTTTTTTTTCCACTGTTTTTCTTACCTCATCTTCTAAAAGACGGCCACGTTTCATAGAAGTAGTGTCTGGAATTTTACCACCGAATATGAGCGATAAAAGTGTGCCATCAGTAGTTTTACATCTGCTAACTTCAAAAGCTTTTGAAGCCGTAATTCGACCATACCTTAGTTCAAACCATAGGCTGCTCTTAGATTGTTCTCTTGTTTTTTTTTTCAACTCTCTGAATTAATGAATGTGATATATGAACTTTTTTTAAAAACGCATCAACACATTTCTCTTTAAAATGACATATAAGTTGATGCATGGAGAGGGCTTGTACTTCGTTTTGACAATAAGTGGTTTGATATTTTAAAAGTTCACAGTCATTAATTTTTCTCTTATGTCCCTCTTCCAAAAACTTCATCAAAACAGATGAATTTGCTGGCAACATGAGCTTGCCCTCGGACAAGTCTTTTGCTGTCATATATTTTAGGCTACTACCAACTCTAGACAGTTTTGATTTTCTCCAATAACATTCCACCGAAGTGCATGATGGTTCCTCACTTCTGCGATGAACCCACATAAGAAATGCTATTGCGTGTTTACATCCCCCCTGTGAAGCTACGCAGTCTTGACATTGAACGGAGATAATAATATTATCTTCTTCATCAACAACCAGTGTGCATCCATATAATTTTGCGTGAACTTTGTGTTCAGGACATATTTTGCACTTTACAGTACAAATCTTTCCGTCACGCTTAAGCTGGACATAACTTATGGCGTCATCTCCATATGAGGCTCGTGAACACCTGAAATTATACAAGTTTGTTAGTATTTTGCATTTTTTCATACTTCGTAAATCTAACCTCAAAGACAGTAGGTATAAGCTTATAATAAATATTTTATACTTACAAGGAAGTTTTAACATTGCGAAATTCAGATGAGCAGAAGTCACTGTTCGACGCGAAAAAAATTCCAAGCATAACGGCATCGATTCTGGGCAAATTATTACTGTCTGCTTTGCTGAATCCAGATTCCATGGTAAATTCTTTCAAATTATAACTAGCAAAAACTGTATAAACGTGATATTAGTTGTTATAAAAACCAAAATTTTATCAAGAACCGGTAGCAATACTCGAAACGTCAAAGACTAGATTGGAGTTGTTTCGCACGGCGTGCCGTAACGCTTTCTGATTGGTGTTCACTGTCACGTGACTAAAGGTTACATTTTACGAAATTTATTATTTAAAAATATTATTAATCTTTAACCCTTTTAATAATTAAAATTGTTTGTTATTTTCTTCATAATATAATTAATCATTATAAATCCCTATCCATTATATTTACTCTTAATGGACACAAGCCTATTCAATAGCCTTAGTAGAATTTCATAAGTGCAAAGTAAAGTGATTGGTGTTTGATGGAGGCGTCCAGCATGGTGGCGGCTCATCTAATATAAGCTAAGTGGTAGCACTAAGACAATAGTGTAGAGGTTCCCATCTAAATGCATAAACTTGAGATGCCTAACTTTATAAAAGTTTCTAATGTTCTTGGAGGTCAGTTACATTAAGAGGTCTTTCGATACTTCAATGCGAAAACCTCGTGAGTGTTAGACTGGGCGAAAGGCCGTGATCAGTCTGTTAGGGGAGACCTTCGGTACTGCAATACGAAGTCTCTCTTACAAAGTGAAAGCATTCCATTTGCAAACAGCCTTTGCCCGCGAACGCCGCATATGATTCGAAGCGTGCAAATGGTCAAATGAATGTATAATGCTTTATATACAAACTCAATGGTGTAAACACAGATGTAGTTCAGTATGAATTTCGGTAAGTATTCCTGGGGTTTGGGTAAGTTTGTATGGAGACGTGGCGTCATTTTTTTTAAGCGACCACTGATGCAGTGTGTACCAGATTTTAGTTATCCACTTGTAAGTTTATTATAAAAAATAAAAAACGGCGTAAGTCATATCGGAGCCGAGATATTCGACTTTAAAGTCAGAAAAATAGTATGGTCCAAGTGAGCGACAAATGCATTTTAAAGTAAAAATATTCTTATTTTAATTATGAAATGGGTTAATTAGGAATAAAAAGAAAAAAATCCGTTCCCGCAGGGGGAACGCACAGGTAGATTTCGTGAAGCAATTAATATTATTTTATATAGAGAACTACGGACTTTAAACAGTTTAATTTTTTTTTCTCGAAAACGGTAACTTTTAGCGAAAAACTTTTCAGACATTTAGTTTAGACTTAAAAATGGCCTATCGATTAAAAATGTTTCCTACAACAAGAATGTTCACCGGTTAGAAGTTATGATTTTTTTCCCGAAAATATTTGGTTTTTCCCCCCTCCACTTTTAGTTAAAGTTTTAATCTTATAGGTTTATAGTTAAAAGTTGTTGGTATTCATGTATACTATGGGATAAAATTAGAACGGTTCGAATATCTTTCATGGAACGTGAAATTTTGAGGGAAAACTGATTTCACAAAAAGTGAGACCCTACCGTCCCCTTAGGCCGGATTCCACCCGTTCACGAACTTAAACTAAGTTTACACCCAAGCAATTTTTGACCGCAGTTTGAAAGCGATCGGGGCAAAAATGCGACCGTGAGAGTGCCGCAAATTTTGGGAAGTGGAACCATACATACATATATATATAAATATAAACTTTTTGACCAGTGGTCATTTCGGACTCAGGGGGTCATAACTAGACCTCCTATGAAGAATTTTTTTTTAAATTCGACAGTAGTCAAGAAACCAATAGGTCGATTTCATCGAAATCTACCTAAAAGATAAAAACATATTCTATTATTAAAAGTTATTTTAAACTAGTCTATGCGCGTGGCTCCTCCTGCGTAGATGTAGGATTTCACGTTTTTTAGGAAATATCTCTGGTTTTACTAAACCGATTGCGATCAAACATGCGTAAGATTTTAAGTCCTACCAAGACCTTTCAACCAAAAATAAACCCTATCAAAATCCGTTCAGTAGTTTATGCGTCCATCGCCAACAAGCAGACAAGAATTTGGAAAAATACATATTTTCGTGCTCGGTATATAACATAACCTATTTTTTTTTGTACTTAAAATGTAATATTGAACTAAAGTAAGTATAAAAAATACTAAAAACGTCCTCTTTACAATTGAATAATTAAAATATACTACTTCAGGTATTTATAAATTCTATAACACCCATTACCTCAACTACTTATTCCTCCAGTTCGTCGTAAGCTTCGATTTCTACTTCATTTCGGATTATGAGATCAAGAAATTGTGCAGGGGGAGATAGATTTTCTTGGTGTCGCCCCCACCCCAGTTACCACATAATAGACATTACATGTGCACAACACCCTAAAGTGCGTTTCCCTACTACACAAGTACAATAATGTCCTAAAATGGCTTGTCGCCCTCGAACTTCTCGTTCGACTAATATGTACACCCAATATGTTCGCCTGTTTATATGTCGTGATTGTATTCAACCTCGTAGTACCCATGGATTAGTGCCACCAGGGTTGCGATTTTGTAATTGGTTGGTGTTCAGATCCTTACATATTTCAATCAAATAAGTGCCTTGTTTAATATGTTCCCCGTAGTAGCTTCGTGCTTGAGCTATTTGGTACGTACCAAGAGCATATATTATTAAATCATCAGCACTTATTTGAGAAAATTCGTCCATTCCAGGTACATCAGCTGTAATCGACTGAAAATGGGTTCTTCTTCGATTCAAGTTATTTGCGATTATAAAATCACATAACGGGTTGGTATCACCCGATCTTGGAGCAATTTCTCTCACAATATCTACAACTAGCCAGTGGTCTTGCAAGGGCTTACCAAACGCGTTCACTATGGCACCTGCTATTCTGATCTCATCAAATAAGTGAGGAGCTGCTTTATTAAAGTTTTGGGAACGCAATTGTCTGAACTGGTTTTTTAGTCTCCCATTCACGGTCTCGACAACCCATCGGCACATCGTAACTTTACGGGAGTCATTAGCCTGCCGTGTTGTTAGCTGACGTTCATCTTCGCGTTTCGTTGATGGCAAGTAAGTGCGGTAGCCACATGCTTCTATTTCGTCTATAGAGTCTCTGAATCCTCTATCTAATATGAAGACATCGTTTTGTCTAAAATACCAGTGGAATGGGTCACTTACGTTTTTACTATGTCTAAAATAATATTTGAGTCAGACTAAGTAGCTTCATACAGTCCATATATGTCCAGGATGTGTCCATCTGGGCAAACTATCAAAAAAGGCTTCACTAAATGCCGGAACTTGTGAAGACTGTACAATTTCCTTTGGAAATAATAGTTAGAACTTTTTTGTAGGTATATATATGTCCCGTCCATGATGACAATAGCATTTCTTTCTGCAATGTCTTCTGTTTGATTTCCGTAAAGTGCATTCGGAATCGTCAAACAACGAGAAATGACATCTTCGCGTGTCATGTGGTCAAAACCCAGATGTCTTGGCACAAATTCGGACATCAAATCTTGTCTTACCAAACGCATAGTTTTTTCTAACGTTTTTCTTGACATATTGAAAATAGCTGTTAGTCTCTCATTTGAGTCTCCAGTGTGTAGCTTTGTAAGCACTGTGGCAAGCGCTGTACCAGCTTTTTTCTTGTGCCTCTGAGCAATACTTGGCGTGCTCTGTAATATCTCTGTAAATTGAGACTTTGAAAATCCGATATAAATAATGAAAAACGGCATCGTTGATAGTAGATACCCGATCAAAGTCTAAATACACTTTGCGCGTTCTTAAAATATCTATCAAATCCAAAATATTTTATTTGAGCTGGCGAAAATTCACTGAGAATCCGACGAGTGCATTCTTCAACATTTTGCCAGTTGAAATCTAATAAATGTGTAGAACATACACGATTGCCACGTGGAATATAAAAACTTTTTTTTTGGAGAACAGTTGCCCTTAAATCCACGTGAATGCGTTGTAAATCTCTATTAGAGCAGTCTGTAAATATGCACACATGTGTGTTGTAAGGTGCTCTTGTATAGCCTGGTAATGCTATCAATTGCAACCTGTTAACTTGCACGGATTGATGTCGTACACTTACAGCAATTAAAGGTTCTGGCTGTATTTCTACGTCTTGTTGAACTCCTGCAATGTTTTGTTCTTGTTCTTGAACCTCGGCAAAAACATCTTGGAGATCTTGTTGAACTTGTGCAACGTTCTGTTCTTGTTCTTGAACCTCTGCGTCTGCGACATTATCATCTTGAACTTGAGCATTTCCTTGACTGTGACGTCGAGCACGTAATAAGCACGCCCTGCACAGTCTGTCTTCTCCACGAAACTGAAATATAATTATTATTAAATCAAACCGTGTTTAGAAAATACATTAATGTTGAATAAATACGGGGTTCCTATTAGAATAGCGGATTATACACATTGCCTGTAATATAATAATACACTGATTTAATTCCACCATGTACCTACTTAGCACAGTTCCTCTGTATTATCTCTTACCTCTGCATTGTTCACAAAAACCTTATTTGATTATTGCCTGCCTATCCTGTGAAATATTTATTGTAAAAATGCCATATTAAAATATAGAACTCACCTCTAGTATGCCCATAACTTCAACAAAGTATGTCCTAACATACGGATGATTTTGCATGAACTCTGGCGTCACATTATATGATCTCCGACGACTGCCACCAATACGTCTTAGGGTGGATTCGACCAAACCTAAATTTATACACGAGTTACTATTCCAGAATTAATCTAATCCAAGATCTTATTCTCGAGTAAATCAATAGACGTTTTTACATGCAATCTACCGTATAGCTATACTTAGATTATCTATGCGCGAATAGCAGAGTGAATTATGAATGAATGTAATACCCGGCAATAATGCGTTGTTTTAAAAAGGCACGGTGGTAAGCGTAAGTCATGTCAACTCGCTTTTGTCGTATTATAGCGTGGGACAGAACCTGTCAAAAGTTTATTCGTCTGTTTTATTACTTGTCCTCGTCGTGTGATTTTTCGGGTATCGCAAGTTTTGTTAATAGAAATAAGTTTAAAATGAGTGATGATAAACGTAAAAGCAATCCCAATTGGCTATCGATCATCGTAGTAGTCAAATAAATCCTTTCTTTTTTTTATCAATTTTTTTTAACAATATTAGTAACCGAAATTACTAATATTCTCCCTAAACCCTCCAGCTAAGCTAAATTGCTTGTGTTAGGAGTGGGTTCACGTCGGTAGTGTAATGACCAGGATTCGAACCCGGGACCTCTCGATCGTAGGGTCGACTCCTTAACCACTAAGCTACCGACGATCACTATCACTTTCTTCAATCAAATCGTTTAGACGTTGCATTTTAATATTTATTTTATTTATTTTACAGTTTGTGACGCTATTTTATCACTTATTCTTAGAATAGCTCTTTATTCCGTGAGAAACGGTGGTATACGAGGGTCAAACTGAAAGTTCTTAGAAAATCAAAAACTGATTACATTAGCCAGTTATTAGTTTTATTATATCTTTTCAAAATATTGTCCATTCACGTCAATACACCGCTGCATGCGATGGAACCACTGGGAAAAGCACTTTGCCCACTCGTCCTTAGGGGTCTCTTCAATGGCATCGCGATACGCAGCCACCGCTTCTTCAGCATTCATAAACCGCTTTCCTTTAAGTTTTTCTTTAATTTTTGGAAATAAATAAAAATCACAAGGCGCGAGGTCGGGGCTATACGGCGGGTGACCCAGTAATTCAACGTTTGATGTCGCCAAATAGTCGATCGTTCGCTTGGCGGTGTGCGACGAGGCGTTGTCGTGGTGAAGGAGGATCCTACTGCGAGGTCGTTTCTCTCGAACTTTTTCCAAGACAAGTGGCAAACAATTGGTAGTGTACCATTCTGCAGAAACTGTTTTTTGATCCTCTAACACAATTGTTACGAAATGACCTATCCTTCCAAAGAACGAGGCCACCATTTTTTTTCCCGCACTTCGATCTCTCTTCACTTTAGTTGGCAACTCCTCGAAAGGAAACCCCACTGAGCAGATTGTCTTTTGGTTTCAGGATCATAACAGTAAATCCAGCTTTCGTCACCTGTTAGTATGTCGAACACAGCATTAGAGTCACCTCCGTTAAATCTTTCAATCATTTTACGGCACCAATCCACACGATGGAGTTTTTGAGCCTCAGTCAAATTATGAGGTATCCACCGGGCGCAAAGCTTCCTGACCGCTAAATGTTCGTGGAGGATTTTGTGCACTTGACTCATACCGATGCCTAAGCTTGTCCGAATCTGCTGATAGGTCACTCTTTTGTCAGTCTCTATCATACGCCGCACAACACAGATGTTATTTTCAGTCGTCGCCGTAGAAGGCCGTCCCTCACGTAAATCATCAGTGAGATTAGTGCGACCACGTTTAAACTCATTAAACCAGTTGTAAACAGTCGCACGAGATGGGGCTTCATCGTGAAAGGCCAATCGTAGTCTATCATAACTTTCTTGTTGACTTAAATGACATCGAAAGTCATAAAAAATCATTGCACGAAAATTTTCTCGTGTTAAATTCATGTTAACGTGACACAGACAATTTTCAATTTGCCGCCAAATCGTAAAATAAATGTTAAATGAATGAAATATATACTCAGTAATATTGGCAAAGAGTTCTATTTTCAAATTTTAGTTTTTTTTTTTTATTATATTGTTTATAAGTGGCCAGATCTAAGAACTTTCAGTTTGACCCTCGTAATAACTATTCCCGAATAAGCTCACTATTCTTAGTATTATGCATGGTAGAATGTGAAATTGATTTACTCTCGAATATGTGGCTATTTATTCTAGGAATAAACTTTACTCGCGTTTGGTCGAACCGGCCCTTACACTTCTTGCGCAACAAATACATAGTAGAACATCTGATTCACTCATTTTTACCAAAGTCCAAACATACACTGCCAGGTCACGTAATGCAAATCACAAAGTCCAGTAGTACAAGCCAAGTCGAATTATTGTAGCTAATGATAATCTTATAAACAACACAGTACGCACGCAAACAACACAAAAGTCGAATGGTGAGTAAACAAAGAGTTGAAATACGAGTGAGCGATACTGTCATAGAGCGGTGTCGTTTTGCCTGCTCTCGCGCAGGTAGACGAATAGAGCGCTTTGATTGGTTGGCATAAGTGTGCCGGGTTCTGAAGAGGCTTACAAAAGAGCACACCTACTATAGTTCTATGAAATTCATTAGAATAACTTACAAAAAACGTTAAGGGACCTGTTATGAAAGGAAAGTCTTAAGTCTTCTTGAATTATTTATTTTAAATATATTTTATATTAACAAGCACAATTGGAGCGCAGTCCGTCCAGCCAGAATCGGAAGGCAATGTGTGTGTCGGGCATAGATAAAATATATAATTTTTACGGCTCTGGGCATCGGCCATAGATATGTAACATGCCCCTTTTTTATACAAACTAAACGCATTTGACATTGACAACTGACTGACATAACAATTTGAGATTGACAACTAATCGGTTGATTGATACAATACAAATAAACATAACCTGAAACATCTTTGGTATTTTTACAAAGAGAAAGGCATTTTTTAAATTATAATTTGTCATTAATATTACTTACACATATTTATCAAACATTACAAATCCAATTTTTCAATTTTCTTTAACAATCTTCCTCTAGAACTATATCTATTTTCAGGTATTTGATTTTCATTATCAATAGGAGACTTTACATTAGTATTTGGTGAGCTTTCTACAGAACTCTTCTTATATTCTGATGGAGCAGATACACTACTCGACTGACTAAGTTCTGGTAAAGACAATTGGTTTTCATTAACATACTCATTATAATCATGAATACTTGAATAGGACACATCATTGTTTACATTTATATATTCCGGAGACTGAGTCTCAACAATAGTTTCATTTTGGTCAGACTCTAAGGATTGACTATCTGATTCGACTGACATATAGGTATCTGATTCAATATTACATAATTCCTCATTACAGCTAACGGAATCGGATGGTTCATTGTAAGTATATACAAAGTAAGTACAATATTCATCATCTTGAGAATTAGGTAATGTTTTACACTTAGGTATAGGTTCCGATTGATTAACAGTTTTAGGGTCAAATGTTACTGTTTTCTTAAACTGGTTACAATGACTATGATCTTTGCGAATATGTTGAGTATTTCGCCTATAGGAAGAACCTAAACTATCTTGTATTACAAAAGACCTTGGGTGTTTTGCTTTAGAAATTATTGTACCTTTAGACCATATTATATCCCTAGGATTTTTCTTAAAATATACTTTTTCTTGTATCTCAAACTCTGAATATTGTTTACAATTTCTATCATAGTACATTTTGCTTTTGTTTAAGTTTGTATTTTTGTTTTCTAAATGTGTTGAATACTTTACAACCTTAGGTTTGAGATTATTAATGTTACTAGGTAATTTAGTTCTTAATTTTCTAGACATTATTAACAGCTGTGAAGGTGAACTTATGTTCCCTCTTTCGGTAGTCCTATATTGTAGTAATCCTAAATAAGGGTCTGTGCCTGATTGTTCACATTTTCTTAAAATGTTTTTAATTATTTTTACAGATATTTCTGCAAGGCCATTTCCTTTTGGATAATGCGGACTTGAAACACTATGTTCAATGCCCCACTGTTGAAGAAAGTTTTTAAATTCACTTGAATTATAAGGCGGGCCACCATCAGAAACTATTTCCATTGGTATACCATGACGGGCAAAAATAGATTTTAAATGTGTTATCACTATTGAGCTTTGACTGTTTTTCTTTAAGTTTGCAATTTCTATGTAACTTGAGTAAAAATCAACAAGTAAATATTTTTCACTTTTATACTCGAATAAATCAGTGGCAACCTTCTGCCATGGGAACAATGGATGTTTGTGAGACATAAGTGGTTCTTTTGTTTTGTTTACACTGTACATGGCACAAGTTTCACACTGCTTTACTTTGTTTTCTATATCATGGTTAATGTTAGGCCAATAAACTATACCTCTTGCCAAGTTTTTTGATTTTTCAATACCTAAATGACCTTCATGTAGAATATTTAGAATTTCAGTTCTCATAGAAGTAGGAATAATGACTGACTGGTTTTTAAACACTATGTCATTAATTACATGGATTTCATCTTTGATATTCCAATATGGTAAAACTAAACTATCGCAATGATTTTTAGATTGAGGCCAACCGTCTTTATAATATTGTTTTAGTTTTTGCAAACTTAAATCCATGTTTGTATGAGACAGAATTTGTTTTAATTTATCTTGAGAAATTGCTAGGTTAGATGTCAATAAATTTACATGAATTTCTACATTTTTTTCTATTTCTTTCAAGCTAATTATTTCAGGACTATTGTCAATGAATGGTGTTCGAGAAAGTGTGTCTGAAACATACATTTCTGAACCTTTAGTATAGGTTACAATCAAATGATACGCTTGTAAGGCTATCATCATTCTTTGTAGTCTAGTAGGAACATCTGATAAAGGTTTTTTAAAAAGAGTGACCAGTGGTTGATGGTCCGTCTCTACTTGAATAGGCTTTCCATATATATATTGATGGAATCTTTGACCACCAAAAACTATAGCATAAAGCTCTTTTTCAATTTGTGCATAATTTTGTTGGGCTTTATTAAGTGATTTGGATGAATAAGCTATAGGATTTGTCCCATGAAATATTTCAGCACCTACGGCATTTTTTGATGCATCAACTGACATTCTTATTGGTTTATTTATGTCATAGTGCACAAGAACGGGAGATTTACAAATTAATGACTTTAATTTTGAGAACTGTTGTTCATGCTGGTCTAGCCATTGCCAAGTATTGTGTTTTTTAAGCAAGTCTCTGAGAATGCTTGTCTCTTCAGCTAAGTTAGGAATGTAAGATCCTAAATAATTAATCATACCCAGGAATCTTTGTAATTCCTTGACATTTTTCGGACTGGGAATATTGAAAATTGCGTCTACTTTGGATTTATCTGGACTTATTCCATTTTTATTAAAAATGTGACCTACATAGCGGATTTCAGCTAGGTTAAATTGACATTTTGATCGATTAAATCTAATATTTACTTCTGAGGCACATTTAAATAAGGACTCAAGTCTTTCATTATGTTCTTGCTCATTAGAACCATAAACCAAGATATCATCTACAAATATTAAAATACCTGGTAGATCACCAAACAAATCATTCATTACTTTATGAAAAATTTCTCCACTAGAGTTAATACCGTACGGAAGTCTCAGAAATTTATATCTACCAAATGGTGTATTGAATGTAGAGGTCACTGCTCTCAGAGTCCAGAGGAATGGACCAGTAACCAGAATTTGCGTCTAATTTTGAAAATATAGATGCACCAATTACTTTGGATCTAAGGTCGTCAAAAGTCGGGTAAGGATAGTGAGGTCTTTTAATGGCTACGTTTAGATTTCTAGGATCCAAACACACTCTTAATTTTCCATTGGGTTTTTCAACTAGTACAATTGAATTTACCCATTTCGTTGGTTTAGTTACTTTCTCGACTACTTTCAATTTCTCCATATTATCTAATTCAACTTTAAGTCGGTTTTGCAATGTGTATGGTATCTTACGGACAGGGCATACTTTTGGTGGTACATTTTCATCAATATGTAAATGAGCCTTATGTGGTAAACAACCTAAACCTTCAAACAAGTAAGAGTATTTGGAAACACTGTTTTGCACTGACCTTGGCTTACTCGTCTTATTATTAATTTCAAATATTCTCTTTACAATACCTATTTCCTCACAAGTCTTCCAACCAATTATTGTTTGACAATTACATTCCATAACAATGAAACATATATTTGAACAAAAACCATTTTCAAATTGACATCTCAGTATACAATAACCTAAGTTAGGCACCAATTCACCTGAAAATGTAAATATTTTATTATTGGTTCTTTTAATTGGTATGTGACTTTGTGTCATACATTTAATTTTGTTTAAAGTTTCTTTAGAAATGACATTTGTGTCAGCACCAGTGTCTATTTTGCATTTTAGGTTATAGTTATTACAACAAACATTAATTTCCCAATTATTTTTTACCTTAGTATTGCTAGAGTTGAGTGCACTGCTGATTACAAAATTATTTTCAAGATCAGATTCAGATTGGATTATACCCACATTTTTATTTTTGTTACCTGAAATAAATGTATGGTTAGGGTTTTTGAAGAAACATTGACTTGCAAAATGGTCCTTTTTCTTGCAATTACTGCATATTTTGCCTTTAGCCGGACACTTGTAAATATGGACTTGACCACAGCAACGACAATATTTTGAATTTGCATTTGACGGGTTTCTCCTTTGTGCATGTGGTGTAGCGTTGTTTCTATGTTTTGACCTTAACCTGTTCTGGTGATTATTAGTATTTATAGCTTGAACAGTAATATTTTCAGACTTTTGTTGTAATTTAGTCAATCTCTCCTGTGACAACTCAATCGATTTTGCAATTCTCATGGCCAGTTCCATGGTTAGATTTTCTTCCTGCAGCAATCTCTCTTTAATTCCTTTATTGTAAATACCAATGACAAACATATCACGCATCAGGGACTCACGCAACTCTTTTAACTCACAAGAAGCAGACTGATTATTCAATATTGTGACATATTCTTCCAATGTTTCATCAGGTTTTTGTGCTCGTGTGAAAAAATTGAATCTTTCCATTGTTACATTTTTGAGAGGGTTAAATTTGTCTTCAAATTTTTGTAGTATGGTTTTGAGATTGGTAGTTTTTCTATCTAAATCAAAAGAATTATAAATGTCTAGTCCTTCCTCTCCCACAACATTGAGGAAAATAGCAATCTGTTTTTGCTCAGATGCTTTGTCAATTTCATTAGCGTCCATGAATATTTCGAATCTTTGACGCCCTGTTCGCCATCTTTGCGAAGCGTTCGTTCCGTCGAATGTTAGTGGCTTAAGATTATTGGAAATGAATATTTTTGATTCTGCCATACCTTATTTGTCTCGTGTTCACTTCTGACACCATGTTATGAAAGGAAAGTCTTGAGTCTTCTTGAATTATTTATTTTAAATATATTTTATATTAACAAGCAGTCCGTCCAGCCGGAATCGGAAGGCAATGTGTGTGTCGGGCATAGATAAAATATAAATATAATTTTTACGGCTCTGGGCATCGGCCATAGATATGTAACAGGACCCATACTCTTTATTATACCTAGATGACTTTTATAGATTTTGCAATTGAATATCTCGCTTCCGATATACTTTAGAAAGTGACTGTAATAATAAAAGTTGCTTATTTTTGTGTGTACTAAATAGTGGTAATAATTTTATCACTGGTCGCGGAACTTCAAAAACGACGCCACTTTTACTCAATGGACTTTAACACATTCTCCCCCTAGAGCATGAATGAAATTCAGTACAATTTTCTTTCCCTGTTTTTAACAGATTAAAAATGACTATTGTTATGTTCGCTTTTTGTGGCATAGAATGTCACTTTTTTGAGCAAATGGTACGAAAAATATGTTTTTTGGAAGTCTTATCGGTTTGTTCGCGCTGGATTTTTTTGTTATAATTTATGTGTGTATATATATACGCTCATAAGCATTTATTTAAAACCTGCAAAATTAATTAAAAATTACAAACAGACACTTCTATTTTATTTATTTATATAGATTAAGATACCAAAAAATCAAAGCAAAGATTATAAGGTAACATAACATAACATAAACTCACGCCTATATCCCCGAAGGGGTAGGCAGAGGTGCTAGCACCCACATTTCGCCAGTTTATGTTTAGGTCCCAATGTAATAGGTGGCGAGCCTATTGCCATTAACCGGGCACTTATAAACCTGTGATAAATACACACATAACTTCGAAAAGCATCGAAAAGTCATTGGTGTGCGCCATGGTAGTACCTGGGATCGAACCCGAGACCTCGTCTCAGCAGTCCTTTATTAAATATATATTATATATATATATATATATATATATATATACTTTTAGTTCATTTTTATGAACTATGACAGCGAATATTGGTCCATTACATCATTCCAAAAATCATGGTTAACTTATTTTCTTAATTATTTACGATATGTTGATATACAAATATTCGTATATTGCCAGACGGAGGGAAACCAATAAGGACTCCTATCCATATTACCACTCATCAGAACTCTTTTGATATACATGATTTTTAATTCATTCTACTGCGTGTTGCAACTCCTTTGTAGAATGCGACGTTGCCATTTTTATTGGCTATTATATCATGCACGATGCATCACGAACCCACGGTTGTGGAAATAATCCCTGAAACTGCACAGTACACTTCGCGGTTCTGAAGGTTCTTGGCATTAAAAATGCCTCGACCTCCTCACTTCGAGGATATGGCTTACCTAGTCATGCTATACTATAGACTATTTATAATAAGCAATATTAAAAATATTGATGTAAATGAAACAAATATTGGGATCAAATTAAAAGCTTATGAAACATACATTCTTATTTAGGTATTGAAAATATGGACGTCATCATATCAGCCGTAGGAAGTCCACTGCAACATAGGCCTCCCCCATTGACTCCATTTTGACCGGTCTGTAGCGGCCTGCACCTACCGAGTCCCTGCGCTCTTTACCAGGTCGTATGTACACCTTGCGGGAGGCCTACCTACGCTGCGCTTGCCGTCACGTGGTCTCCACTCAAGGACCTTTCTACCCCAACGGCCATCGGGTCTCCGAGCTATGTGCCCTGCCCACTGCCACTTCAGGTTGCTAACTCGTTCTGCTATGTTGGTAACTCTGGTTCGTCTACGGATCTCCTAATTTCTGATTCGATCTCGTAGAGAAACCCCAAGCATAGCCCGTTCCATAGCTCGCTGTGTGACCCCGAGCTTCCTTATGAGGCCCATAGTGAGAGACCACGTCTCGGCACCGTAGGTCATCACTGGTAACACGCACTGATTAAAGACCTTAGTCTTCAATGAATGCGGTAATTTGGACGAGAAGACGCTGCGCAGTTTCCCGAACGCAGCCCAACCGAGTTGGATTCGTCGATTGACCTTCTCGAAGTTGGCTTTGCCTAGTTGGACGGTTTGTCCCAGATAGACATATTCATTAACAACTTCGAGAGCTGAGCCTCCCAATAATACGGGAGTGGGCGACACATGGACATTTGACATGACTTTCGTCTTGTCCATGTTCATTTTCAGGCCCACCCGCTGGGACACTCTGTTGAGGCCTCCGAGCATAGTATGGCAAAGTCTCTAGAGGAGCTCAGGCTCCTCTAGAGACTTTGCCATAACTACGATGGCGTCGGCAAAGCGAAGGTGAGTGATGTATTCGCCATTGATATTGATGCCGAATTCTTTCCAATCCAGAAGCTTGAAGGCGTCTTCCATTGCATTGGTAAAGAGTTTCGGCGAGATGACATCACCCTGCCTAACTCCTCGCAACGGAATAGCCTCTGTGCTCTGATCCTGTACTCGGACCGACATGGTGGCGTTTTTATACAAGCACTTCAGCACTTCGATATACATGATAGTCAATGTGGCACCTCTGAAGAGACTGCAGCACCGCCCAAGTCGCGATCGAATCAAAGGCTTTCTCATAGTCCACGAACGCCAAGCATAGTGGCAAATTATACTCCTCGGTCTTCTGTATAATCTGCCGCAGCGTATGGTACTATAGCTTTTACGGAAACCGACTTGTTCCGGGAGGCTGGAAGTCATCAAACCTGCGTGCGAGACGATTCGTGATCACCCTCGAAAACAGCTTGTAAACATGGCTCAGAAGCGAGATGGGCCTGTAGTTCTTCAGTAAGGTTTTATCACCTTTCTTGAAGAAGAGAACCACCACGCTTCTATTCCACGCTTCGGGCGTAGTACCCTCGAGAAGGATGGCATTAAAGAGCCTCTGTAGAGCTTTTAGTATCGGTGTTCCACCCGCACTCAGAAGCTCCGATGTAATTCCGTCCTCACCCGCCGCCTTGTTGCTCTTGAGCTGTTTGAGGGCCATCCTAATCTCATACAGGCTGTTGTCCGGAATATCTTCTGTGTAGTGTCGGGTTAATTTGGCTCTTGGATCTTTATCCAAATCAACAGGCTTAGCTACTGAGGTATATAACTGTCCGTAGAACCTTTCGATCTCCCTCAATACCTCTGACTTAGTAGCTACACTGCCGTCTTCCGTCTTCAGCTTCGTCAACTGGCTCTGCCCAGTAGACAAGTCTCTTGCGAACACTTTAGAGCCCTTATTTTGCTCTATCGTATCTTTAATATGGTTGGTATTAAAGACACGGACATCGTGTCCCAAGGACTTAGAGATCCGTCTATTGAGCTGCCGATATGCTTTAGCGTCCTCGGAAGTCTGCAACGTCAATGAGCGTCGTTCTGCCATAAGGTCGTGGGTGTGATCTGATAGTTTTTGAGGTCTATCTTTCCGGCGTGGTCTGAAGAAGACTGCCCCAGAACAGTTGCCCTAGACAGTTTCTACCAACCTGTTGTTGACCTCGTCCACAGAAACGCAATCCTCCAGGCCAGAGAAGCGGTTTGCGAGCTCGAGTGGAAAGCTCTCGGGGTCTTGTATATGGACTGCAGTAGGTCAGAGTGTGGACTTCATTAGTCGAGACGTTTCCAGTTGGACATCGATATTCAATGTGCCTTTAACCATTCTATGATCACTTCCGGTTTTCACCCTGTGGATCACGGAGACATCATTGAATATTCGTCTCTTTGTAGACATCATGAATTTGATCTCATTCCTCGTGGAACCATCGGGACTCATTCAGGTCCATTTCCTATGAGGTGACTTCTTGAAGAAGGAGTTCATCATAAAGAGTTCCTCCTTCTCCAGAAAGTCGCCCAACCTCTGGCCCCTGGGCTTTTTCCGCCCACATCCAAATTGCCCCACTCTCAACTCGTCATCACCCCTCCTACCCAGTTTTACATTAAAATCCCCCATAACAACGGTGAAGTATTTTTTGGAAGTATGTATGATGATGTCCTCATACATAACTTCCACTTCGTCGGCCGGGTGCGCTGAGGTCGGTGCGTAAACCTGTATGACCTTCAACGAGTACCTCTTTGATACTCTGAGTATCAGGTACGCAACCCTGCTCGACACACTCGTGATACATACCACGTTGTTTACAAGGGATCCGTGAATGAGGAACCCGACACCACCCTGGGACTGTTGGTCGCCCTCCCGGTGGTAGAACAAGTTGCCAGACTTTAAGGTTGTCGTGTCCTCGCCCACTCTTCGGACCTCCGATAAACCCACTATGTCCCAATGCAGCTTGTTCATCTCCTCTTCCAGCTCAATGATCTTCTCGTCTGTCCTTAATGTGCGCGTATTATATGTCACCAGCTACAACCTACGTCGGTATTCCGTTGAGCACTTGCCTGCGGTCGTCTGACGGTAGCACCTCGACCGGAGATTTTTAGCACCCCTGACTCCAGTGCTCGACCGATGCCCGTGTACGTCAGTCTTGCAGCTGGAGCCGCCGGGCACTAGAGGCCATGCTCCTCTGTCCATCGTTATATTGGGGGGGTTTGGACCTTAACCCGCCACGCTGGTCCAGTGCGTGTTGGCGGGTTGCCAGAGCCTTCTCCGTTAATCAGCAGAGTGCACTGCGGGTTAATGTTACAATAATCTGGCGTCCGTATTATGAAAATATGTGTGTTTTCATAATACAGACGCCAGATTACCCAAAAATATTCACACTACCTATTATGACGTCCATATATTGCCGATATCAGGTAGGTATCGAAGATATGGACGTCCGTATAAGGGTATTACAGTTTCGAAAAGGTAACAAGGTACTACAATTCACCTAGAAACGCGGTCCCGCTTTTTATCAAAGAGCATCGAACACGCAAATCTGAGCTCGCTAATGATGCGACGCCCGTATACCAGGTGAAATAGCTAAATACTATGATTTATCTGAAACATAAACAATGCGCACCGTACGGCAACGTCGCATCTCCAAAATTTGTGCGGACTTCAAACGCGGCTGTCAATGAAAGTATTCCAAAATTGACAACAGCGCTATTCATTTTGCAACGAAAATCAACGGAACTACGTAAATATTCAGTATAGCAAGATTGGAAGAAAAATGACGTCCAATTTTTTTTTCATCAGTCAATCAAGTCAATCAATCAGTGCGCCTAGTCTCCTATTTGACGTCCGTTATATGGGCGTCGTATTTCGTAAGCAGGTGGACGCCATATTAGATGCAGAAATGGCCACAGTGGACGTACAATAAGTAACAGGATGTATATATATATATAAATTATAAGGTCCCTGCTAGAAATCTACTTTTAAAGCTGCGTGTTGAAACACAATTTTAACTAATTTTCTCAAATATGTAAGTATGTAAATATTGACATTATTTTCGAAAAAAGAACATGCGAAGTATTTCGTGCAGATAATTTGAACAAAATTGTGCACAAAAAAATCTATACGATTTGCACAGAATCGTGCAAAAAAATCCTTACTATTTACACAAAATTGTGCAAAGAAATTCATAAGATTTGCAAGACGCGTGGGCGCTGGGCGCTCGCATGCGTAACGCGTATGAGGCAGCGCAGGCTCTTATGCTGCAACCGGAAGGTACGAAATGTGTGAGTGTTATCTCTGCCTAGCCCAGAGGTACAAAAGGCTTGATTATATGTATTTTTTTTTACTTATGTCCAAACAAAACTTTGATTAAGGAAAACGAACCATAAAATCAGATATTGTGTCAGTGTGTAATGTATAGAAATGGGTTTCTGTGGATCTCGGGAATGGAGTAGGTACCAGTAGGTACCTATTTCACGCGGGTGAAGCCGCGGGTAATAGCTAGTACATATAACAATAATAAATAATAACACGCAATGCATAAACAAAATGTCGTCTGACAGTCCTATTCTTGGTTGAAATCGTAAGTAGGCAAGTAACTATTTGACTGATATGATGAGTGATAGGGATAGGTCCTTTTGTAATTTTCCAGTGTCATATGCATATCATCATAGGTACTGTAGCGTCCGACCTCGTTCGAGCACTACAGTTTGTTACCTGGCCATCATGCGTCAGAGATTAAAAATAAATTTGTTTTAAAATATCAAATGTAGAATAGGAAAAACAATTGGCTTGGCGGACAAGTTGGTGACAGCGGGTGACCGGGATCTCCGGCCTCGGATTAGGTAATTATTTTTTCTTCTAATGTTGGGAGTGGAGATCTAAACTTTGTAAGAGAGTCAAATCGCCAAGGACATAGTTGCCTGCGATGGTGAAAGTTGGTTTTCACCAGACTCATTATGGGATGAAGTTTTCTTTCTCTTTAATGTTGAATAAAGTAATTTAGTAATTCGTAGGCGATGTAAGAGGTTTATAATTACATATGTATGATGTGTAAGGATAAATCACGTTATGTCATCTTTGTTTAAAAGACTTTACTTTAGGTCCCTTTCGGACAAACATTAAAAAAAAAAAACAAAAAAAAACATTAAAATGTATCGAAAAGTGATACTAATACCTTGTGTTTGAACAGGTGTGTTGTGGACGGATCTTTGACTGACGTTTTGCCCGTCCAAGAATGAAGTAATCTTTTTATTCGTATTTTTCAGTATTTATTACAGTTTAATTGTTATAACTTGATTAAGTGGTAAACAAAGATTGCTTCGTTTTTCCCATTGTAAGGGACACCATACGTAAAGTTTTTTTTTGTTGCGTCCGATTAGCGTACCATTTTTTTATTTTTTTTTTTCGTGCGGAAATCAGGGCCTTAGCGTAGAACTGTCGCATGAAGTCCATGGGGCGCAGCTGATGTAGCGTCCGACCTCGTTCGAGCACTACAGTTTGTTACCTGGCCATCATGCGTCAGAGATTAAAAATAAATTTGTTTTAAAATATAAAATGTAGAATAGGAAAAACAATTGGCTTGGCGGACAAGTTGGTGACAGCGGGTGACCAGGGGCTCCGGCCTCGACCCGCCGTTTGAAGAGAGTTCCAAGCAAAGTGATCGTAGGCTCAATCTCTGAGCAGAATCCGCGGCCCTCTTCAGTTCGCTTAAAGTCTAATAAACTCGCGTAAAATCCCCTAAAACTCGATATAGAAGTTTTATGTGAAAAATAAATGCTATTTAAAATATAAATACTTGTGTTTATCATTTCATTAACACGAGGAGTTGTGACGTCAGACCCCAGACGTCACAGTACCTACTTAGTAGAAGTATGTATCTAGTTATACTCAAACTGTTTTTGAATAAAAATCCGTTCCCGCAGGGGGAACGCACAGGTAGATTTCGTGAAGCAATTAATATTATTTTATATAGAGAACTACGGACTTTAAACAGTTAATTTTTTTTTCTCGAAAACGGTAACTTTTAGCGAAAAACTTTTCAGACATTTATTTTAGACTTAAAAATGGCCTATCGATTAAAAATGTTTCCGACGGCAAGAATGTTCACCGGTTAGAAGTTTTGATTTTTTTTTCGAAAAATTTTGGTTTTTCCACCCTCCACTTTTAGTTAAAGTTTTAATCTTATAGGTTTATAATTAAAAGTTGTTGGTATTCATGTATACTATGGGATAAAATTAGAACGGTTCGAATATCTTTCATGGAACGTGAAATTTTGAGGAAAAACTGATTTCACAAAAAGTGAGGCCCTACCGTCCCCTTAGGCCGGATTCCACCCGTTCATGAACTTAAACTAAGTTTACACCCAAGCAATTTTTGACCGCAGTTTGAAAGCGATCGGGGCAAAAATGCGACCGTGAGAGTGCCGCAAATTTTGGGAAGTGGAACCATACATACATATATATATAAATAAACTTTTTGACCAGTGGTCATTTCGGACTCAGGGGGTCATAACTAGACCTATGAAGAATTTTTTTTTAATTCGACAGTAGTCAAGAAACCAATAGGTAGATCGATTTCATCGAAATCTACCTAAAATATATATTAATATACTGCGCCACTCACTGGTGGTAGAAATTTGATGACACAAATTGGTCACAAAATTCGGCCGGGTAGGTACCACCGTGCACGATTGCGAAAAACCCTCCATCATAATCCAATTTCGGTTTGAATGCGTTCAGGGGTCAGCAAGTGCATAGCCGAGCAGGGGGATTGTGGTCGCAGCACTCGTGGGACCAGTGGGTGTCACGCTTTGCTGCGACGACAATCCTCTTCTGATGAGGCCGTCAAGCTGAGTGCCACCATTGTTAACATGGTACGTGTATGTAATGGTGACCCTCTTTCCTGAGACTTTACCTTCAGTTTACCATCAGGCGAGGTGAAGTCAAATTGACGTGTTCTAAATATAAAAAAAAGACTAGCTACTGCCCGCGGTAGTCGGTTATCGTTTTTTGGTCATACTCCGGTTCTCTGAACCAATTGCAATCAAAGTCTAACCAAGATCTTTCTAACAGAAAAAACTGCATCAAAATCCGTTCAGTAGTTGTTGCGTCCATCGTCTACCGTATTCCAAAAAAAATAAAAATCCGTTCCCGCAGGGAGAACGCACAGGTAGATTTCGTGAAGCAATTAATATTATTTTATATAGAGAACTACGGACTTTAAACAATATTTCGTGAAGTAATTAATATTTTTTTTCTTTTTCTCGAAAACGGTAAATTTGAGCAAAAAACGTTTCATACATTTATTTTAGAGCAAAAAATAACCTATCGGTTAGAAATATTTTTTTGCTCCTCCATGACCTATGCTTCTTCTATGACCCACGCCGAGCGCATTTTTAACATGTTTAATTTTTTTTTCTCGAAAACGGTAACTTTTAGCGAAAAACTTTTCAGACATTTAGTTTAGACTTAAAAATGGCCTATCGATTAAAAATGTTTCCTACAGCAAGAATGTTCACCGGTTAGAAGTTTTGATTTTTTTCCCGAAAATTTTTGGTTTTTCCACCCCCCACTTTTAGTTAAAGTTTTAATCTTATAGATTTATAATTAAAAGTTGTTGGTATTCATGTATACTAAGGGATAAAATTAGAACGGTTCGAATATCTTTCATGGAACGTGAAATTTTGAGGATAAACTGATTTCACAAAAAGTGAGGCCCTACCGTCCCCTTAGGCCGGATTCCACCCGTTCATGAACTTAAACTAAGTTTACACCCAAGCAATTTTTGACCGCAGTTTGAAAGCGATCGGGGCAAAAATGCGACCGTGAGAGTGCCGAAAATTTTGGGAAGTGGAACCATACCTACATACCATACATACATATATATATATACAGTAGAGCCTCGATAATCCGTACTCAGGCTAATCCGAACGTCGCTATAATCCGAACTGCATACCCCACCCCACTTCCTCGCCTTCGCCTCGCTGCTATGTTGTTTATTAATTAGTCTGCAGTTACGACTGCCACGTTGCGCGTCCATTCCACGTTTTTCTGCTCTGTACTCGTGCGCGGCGTGTTTTTTGAGGTTATAAAGATGGTTCCAACACCAAAACGCAAACATAAAACTTTGACTATAGCCGAAAAGTGCACCATACTAGACAGTTTAAAGGACGGAGTGTCGGCAACTTCTCTTGCTTGTAAGTATGGCGTTGGAAAATCAACAATTACAGACCTCAAGAAAAATGAGCAAAAATTGAGATCTTTTATAGCTAAAACTGAGAAAGGACCAGGGTTCAGAAAAACTCTAAAATTACCAGAGAATCCAGTGCTAGAAGAAGCACTGTTCACATGGTTTTTAGAACAAAGACGACGCCACATTCCATTGTCTGGTGAGGTCGTAATGGAAAAAGCGAGATTCTTCCATAAAAAACTAACAGGTTCGGATTTTTCTGCAAGTAGAGGATGGCTTGATAATTTTAAAAAACGTCATGGCATACGTCAGCTGAAAGTGTCAGGTGAGAAAGTCTCTAGCAATACGGAAGCTGTTCAACCATTCCAAGAAAAATTCCTAAACGAGATAAAAGAAAAGAACCTTTGCCCTGAACAAATTTACAATGCCGACGAATCAGGTTTGTTTTGGAAGGTTCTGCCGGACAAAACTTTAGCCTCTTCTGCTGAAACTAGCGCTCCTGGGTCGAAAGTGTCTAAAGAGCGAATAACTTTTATGCCTTGCGCAAACTCTACAGGGAATCACAAATTACCATTGCTAGTTGTGGGGAAGGCAAAAAAGCCAAGATCTTTTGGATCTGTAAAATTACCAGTGCATTATGAAGGGCAGAGGCGTGCTTGGGTAACCAGAGATATTTCTCTCGAGTGGTTTAGAGGCCATTTTGTTCCTGAAGTCAAACGCCATTTAAAAAAAATGGGACTGCCACAAAAAGCATTGCTACTCTTAGACAATGCCCCTGGACATCCAAATGCTGAAGATTTGACAACAGAAGACGGCAACTTCTCTGTACTGTACATGCCTCCAAATTGTACGCCTTTGATCCAACCTATGGATCAAAACGTAATCCAAAATGTCAAGATAAATTACAAAAAGAAACTCCTGATTCAAATGTTCGTGCAGCAAGAAGCCGATGAGGCTTTAACCTTGCATGATGTTATAAAAAGCGTCACAATTAAAGACGCCATTTTTTCGCTAGCGCAATGTTGGGATCATGTATCATCGTCTCTTATCGAAAAATCTTGGAAGCCTCTTTGGCCTGAAAAAATAAATTCAACAGAAGATAGATCAGAAGAAAATGATGACTGCGACGTAGAAGACGATCTCCCGCTCAGTCTTTTACGTAATCGTGGTTATACAGAAGAAACCATTTCCACTTTCTTGTCCATGAGTGAAGAGGAGAATTGCACAGATCCTATAACTGATGATGAGATCATAACCCAAATAACGCAAGAGAATGACGAGTCTTTAGCTGAAGATTATTTTGCTTCAAATGTCAAGAAAATTACTCATTCACAAGCCATATCATCTTTGAACACTTGCTTGGAGTGGGCTGAAGAAAATGACCTGTCCTTATCGGAAAAGATGATGCTACGTAACTTGAGGGACTAAGCTTTTTTCTGGTCCATCAACAGGACTCGCCAAACTAAAATAGATCAGTTTATGACTAAATAGACAATTTACACCTTACGTATTTTATGGTACCTAATTATTATGTAAATGTACGGTAAGCAACGAGCCGGGCTTTTTATTTGCATTACGACTGTAGTCCTTACGCTGCTTGTAATAAGAGCGTTCCCAAGGTCAATATGTAAAGCCCAGCTCGTTGCTTACTGTACCTCTTAAACTATGTATATAATTAAACACTATTTTAAGAATAAAAATGTTTTTTTTTCTCCTTACATACTATAATCCGAACGCTTCGTGAGTCCGAACAGGGGTTAGTTTTTGCTAGTTCGGATTATCAAGGCTCTACTGTATATATATATATATATAAACTTTTTGACCAGTGGTCATTTCGGACTCAGGGGGTCATAACTAGACCTCCTATGAAGAATTTTTTTTAAAATTCGACAGTAGTCAAGAAACCAATAGGTAGATCGATTTCATCGAAATCTACCTAAAATGTTTAGGATCGTTCGCTTTACAACTAATTGCAAATTTTATAACAGTATAGATAGTAAAGTCACATCAAGGCATGTCTGTATCTGCCACTGTTTTTTAAATAAAGCCGACAATGAAGTATAAAACGAATATTAAGTGCAGGCGAGGTGGGACGAGACGGGTAACGCGGAACGGGTGGCGCGGCGGCATAGGCGGTGAAGTGGGGGGAGGGTAGTACGGCCCGTGGTGGCGCGGGTCAGTTGCGGTCGCGTTGAGGAAGGTTGAATCGGGCGCACGAGCCGCGTGGCCTCAGCACTGTGGTTCCGAACGTTCGGTGACCGGGCAGCGCGTGTCGGTACTTCGCCCCGCGCTCTGCGCTCACTGCCCCTTAATCGTCGTGTGCTAGAGCCCTCCTCACTGGTTACTTTGTGAACTAGGAAGATATTACTTCCTTTGAAACAGTACCTATCTTCTTTTCACTATACTTAAATAATTTACGATGCATACAAACAATAGCCGTCTTCAATATTGACATGAGCCCACTATTATAATAAATGCTTTTTGTTTTTGGCTTTGCGATGCATTAATAAAATGTTACGCAACATTATTATGTAAAGTACCTTTTTTTTTCGTGCGGATAGGCCAGCGGGGGGTGTTTATGTCGGGCTTGAACGTACTAAAAGCGCAACCCGCCGTATCAGGTCTTCAGACGCCGGGGTAGAGTCCTATTATAACTAATGTACTCAGCGGCACAATTTTGGCCCTAGACAGCTTATCTAGTAGTAAAAATAATAATTCAAGCAGAACCGTGATCAAGATATTCAAACTTATTTTCAAAAGTTCTAAACTAAAAATCAATCGATAAATCAAAACTATTCCTAACTCTGATGATATCCCCTAATTAAGTAGTTAAAGGATTCTATCGCGATTTATTTGTTGTTATTTTATTGTTTACACTGAGCCCGACGTTTCGGTTACTATTTACGCAGAATGAGTTCAGTGTTATGAAGTCTTGTTGTGTTTGATTTTTCTTGCCATTAATTAAGTGAATGACACCCAGCCAAGCTGGAGGTACATTCCAACTATCTTCTCTATTAAAATAAGGATGTTTTTTAAATTCAATAGCCGCGTGGACCATCCTAGGTAGGAACTGATTTTCTTCAGCGAGTACCACTGTAGTTTATAATAATCTTAGTAATGTGGACAAGATATTTGCTTATCTTAACTTTTATAAGAGCGAATGCCGTCTGAACCCCAACCCTGAGAGGAAAACCTGTGCCAGTCTTGCTAATTGATCAGCAGTGGTGCCGGCAAGCAGATTAGATTGACTTGGGTCGCGAAGAGCTTGGTAGGACCTCATACACCTTTGTTTTTTGTTCATCATCAATGATTTGTATAGTTTTGGGTCACAGTGGTATGTTAGATTATTTTATGATGGTTCTTATATGACATTGTATAAAATTAGCAACTGGTTAGTTCAGTGCATAAACGCCGATGAGAATATTATAAGATACTGACAGTCAACAGTCAGTTCAAATGTGGCAAAATACGCTACCCTGCATTCTCAAGCTTTTGCTCTTTGCTATTATAGATATTAAGTATCATTATTTGAGTAACAAAATAGAGTAAGTATAATTGGAAAACTTTCAAATTGCTGGTCTTCAGAGCCACTCTCAGGCCTGCGCCACAGAATAAATAATAGTACAAGCCTGCGCTAAGAATTAACTGGTCCAATTATTCCGATTTTGTAGATGCATTAAAGTTTCTGACATATTTATTTTCCAGTTTAGGTAAACCTGTTTGTGGGAAATCAGTTCCTCAAATATAAGTTACTAGATTTAAAGTAGTACTTAAATAAAAATTTACCACATTTACCTTTATTATGTTTAATGGCGTGTATGTACTGGGTGTGTACAGGTCTATGGCTTTTCTGACTCCTTTGAGTACGTAGGTTTATACAAGCGCAAGTAGTTATTATGTATATATAACTAAAATAAAGTATCTAAGGCATTTTCGTATTACTTTTTTAGCTCTAAGGTTAATTATGATCTTTAAAGTATCTAGTAAGGTAAGCATCTGGTACAAACTTATATACTAATAATTAAAATATACTTATTTGTTTTAATATACGTATTGTCATCCTACAGACTACCATGGACTATCCACATACGTGGTCTCTAACTAGAGATAAGCAATACTGACTGCTATCATCGCGTCGTCGGCTGAAATAACAATTAAATTTCTACCCCCCTGGGTGTAAATAATATCATTGTATTCAATGCATATATACACTAATAAATATTGCAATATTGCAATGGTGCAATGACTTCCGCGAATTCTGCAGGAACTAGTTCGGGGCCCATATTACCGACTAGACTGAACAACTACCATGTAGATTTAGTTTTTAAGTTTTGCTAGGTAACCGAAATAGATAGGTGCCTATGTCTAATTAATAACTTCAATTGATTTTTTTTCCGACATTTACTAAATATTGAAACCTAGCTAGATCGATTTATCGCCCCCAAACCCCCTTTATACTAAATTTCACGAAGTCGTTGGCGACGTGTCTGAGATTCAGATTATCTTTACTATTACAAAATTGTAAATTAGTTGTGTCTGTACATTGGAGATACTATTAAAAAAAACTTGGGTTGTGTTAAACTAAGGATTCTGAACGGATTTTTTTTTTATCGAATTCTTGTCTCTTGGTCTGGTTATCTGTTTGTCTGCAGACTTAAAAAATCTGCCGTATGTTTAATTGTAATTGGCTAAATAGAACCGGAGATATGACCAAAACACGATAACCAACACCCGTGCGGGTGTAGCCGCGGGCATCAGCTAGTATATGTATAGTAGTATATCGGTTTGTGTTTTGCAAATGGGTCCCGCCTGCTATCAAACTTATTTCGGTCTATTTATACAGTTGATTGATGGCATTTGATGGAACTTGGTGGTTGTTTCGGTCTTTTTAGGGCAGTAGGGTTTTTATTTTTTAATTAATCATTTTAATGTGTACGTTTAAGTTATGAATTATGATATATTTCATATTTTTGAAATCCCTTTTATTCTTATATTTACATTTACAATTATCTTCTAGTTGCACTTTTGATAAAGGGAATAAATTTATAGTTATATGAACCAAACTATGAAAAAGAGCAATAGAAGAGTGGACCCCGAGTGCCAAGAAGGATCTTGATGGGGCCTCATATACCCATATGGCCCCCTAAACCTAATGGGCCTATACTAATGGGCACCCACACACGTATGGGGTCCGTAGACCCATGGGGCTCGCGCTCGATTGATATATGTAACCCATGGGGCCCATACACCCGTGGGGCCCCATTCACCTATAGGGCCCCATACACATACATCACTCATGGGGCCCATACACCCATGGGGTGACATAGACCCATGGCACTCCATACTTCTATGGGGCCCATACAATAGTCGTTACCCATGGGTTTCACAGATGCTCTACGGATCTTAATAGTGCCCCTATTAAGATCCGTAGAGCATCTGGGCCCAAGCAAGATGTGAGACGGCAGTCGATCCTGTAAATGTCACAATGAACCAGGTTATGAAAAAGGAGAAGTATAAGAGCGTACCCTGGGCTCCAAACTGTAATTTTTGCATGCAACCGGGATTGGAGCTCGGAATCTTGAGGTCATTGCTGATGAAGCAAAACAATATAATAAAGATATTTATAGGTAGGACTACCTAATACCATACTACTAAGTAGTATGGTAGTTTTGAAGGTTCATGTCAGGTTAAATTATGTCGCTGGTAGGTACTGTTCGTAAGGGGTGTGTGTTGGGTAACCTCCTCGAGTGTCGTTCCGATTCCGATCCCGCTGCAGTCCGGGCGGAACGGAATCGGAGCGGCCGGTACACCCTGGGCGGCGGTCAATGATTTCCCCTTCATAGGGTTGGCATTGATCGTCGGCTAATACCCAACGTGGCGGGAACACATCGCTCTCCGTACTCCTCTGCTTTCAGAGGAGACAGGATGAGCGATGGTGTTAGTCGCTGAGGCCACCATAGGGTCCTGAGGGATCCAGGGGCTGGTTGGCCCACTGCTAACGCAGGGGCCGACGGGCACTTGTGCCGCCGCCGGTGAGAGAGGACTAGCCATCCTCTCGCGTTCCGTAATCGGCAGGTGATCAGCAACGACCTGACTGGTGGCTCCAGAAGGGTACGCTGTGAACTTGCTGACCGGAGGGCTTGCCTTTATTGGCCGGCCCACGACAAGGAAAAGTCTATAACACCCGACAGTGAAGTCATAAAAACCTATGGATACCAGCCGACCTCCATAGTATATAGGCTTATCCAGGTGCAGGGGGCTCCGCCTGGATGGAACACCTTTCCCCCATACTCGTGGGATAAGTTATGGACTCAAACACAACTATAATAAATAAAACGGATCGGAAAAAAACTCAAAACAACAACGGCAAGAATACGGATATCGAGAATGACGGAGTCTGCGCGGAGGCCGCGCAGCACTCAGGCGTGGAGGTGACGCCAAACACCTCGGCGGTGTCGGAGAGTTTCGACACCGCCAACGAGCGAAGTCGGGCGAGCAGCCCGTCGGGTCTGGGCGTACAGCGGACCCGTAAGCGCAGACGGCGCGCAAAGGCCCGGCTGGGGGAGGACGTGTCGGATGAGGACTGCACCCTCACCGGGACGACCTCCTCCAGCAGTGACGAGGCGTCAAAGCCTGCGTCAAAGGTGGCAGCAGGCCGCCGAGGGGCGCGAGGTGGAACGAGGGCTGGGCAATCCACCCGAGTCTCCTCGGCCCCTGAGAGGGCCGCGGGCAAGTCACCGCCGAGGTGGAGGCGAGGTGGAAGGAACCAGGTGGGAAGACGCGGTCTCTGATGGAGAAACTCCAGCAAGTGACCGCGTCTTTCCGGGGGTCTCCGAACCCCGATCAGGAGGCGATGCTGCACATTGTGCTCGGCATCGCCTCCGAAAATGAGGCCCTCGCGGCGCAGCTGGCCGAGTCCCGTCGGGAGACGGCTCGACTAGCTGCAGCCGTCGAGGAGCTGAGGAGCGGGATGGTGCGCCCGACTCAACCGGTGCAGCGAGCGCAACCGGCGGAGCCGACGCGCATGACTCGCTCGTCCGCGAGGCAGTCGGCGCAGCAGGCGCAGTCGGCGCAGCTGGAGCGGCCGGTGCAACCGGTGCAGCAGCCGGCACAGCCGACTCGCCCACCGGCACCGCAGAGAGTACCACCGGCGGAGCCTTGGTTCGCGTACGTGGAGGCGCTAGAGGAGCGTATGATGAGTCGGATGGAGGCCCTAATGGACTCCATCCGCCGTCCGCCTCTGGCGCCACCGGTTGCCGGCTATGCGACTGCAGCTCGGAAGGGTAATACCCGCCCGGCTGCAGTAGAGGCTCTGCCGGAGCCGGCTCGTCGCCCCGCTCCCGCTCAGGGCACCGCTCCCACTCAGGGGAAGGGTAAGGGCAAAGGGAAGACGTTCCCAGCCCAGGCCCCAGCCCCAGCCCCAGTCGCGGCTCCGGTAACCCCCACCAGAACCCCCTTGGAAGGGGGTAAGGTTGCTGGAGCCAGCAAAAAGAGGCGGAAGGCCGCAAAGAAGGCCGCCAAGAAGGCCAGGAGGGCCGCGGTCGCCGCGAAAGCAGCGCCGGGGAAGCTCCGTGCCCCCGCACTACGGCCGTCGTCGTCACCCTGACGGCGGAGGCAGCGGGGAGAGGCATGGGGTATGCCGAGGTGTTGGCCAAGGTGAAGGCCAACGTCGACCTCAAGGCCCTCGAGATCCCGGGCGTCCGGTGCAAGAGCACACGGACGGGAGCCCGGCTTCTTGAGGTCCCCGGCGCCGCCAGTGGCCCCAAAGCCGACGCCCTAGCGGCTCGGCTTAGGGAGTCATTGGATGCAGCCGACGTCCGGGTGTCCAGGCCCATTAAATGCGCAGAAGTGCGCATTACGGGCCTGGACGACTCCGTCACGGCAGAAGAGCTCAGGCTCGCCGTGGCGGAGGCCGGGGACTGCTCCCCGGACACAGTGAAGGCCGGAGCTATACGCTTCGGCCGCGGTGGACAGGGGGCAGCAGTTGTCGGCTGCCCTATCGCAGCGGCCCAAAAGGTCGGTGACGGGCGGAGCCTCCTAGTGGGGGGCTTCCTGAGGGCGCAGGCACGGCTCCTGCAGGCCCGACCGGCCAGGTGCTTCAGGTGCCTGTCGGTGGGCCATGTGGGGGTGCACTGCACGGCGGAAGTGACGGCGGGTGACCGTTGCTTCCGCTGTGGCCAGCCCGGTCACAAAGCCGGCACGTGTGGCGCCCCGCTGCACTGTTTTAGGTGTGCAGTGGGAGGCAAGCCGGCTGATCACAGCGTTGGCAGCAAGGCCTGCGCCGGAGGGGAGCCGAAGCCGGGAGGCCGGCCTTCCGCCTCCAGTTCGCAGCGGGATGCGGAGATGGGGGTTCCATAATGGATCCTCAACTCCGCATCCTGCAGGTGAACGTTGGCCACGGTGCTGATGCTCAGGCTCTTCTGCGCCAGAGCATGGCACAGTGGGCCATAAATGTCGCCGCTGTCGCCGATCCATACACCCACCGGTTTGCCAGCCAACCGCCAACGCGTTCAACACCTTGCCCTGGAGTTGCATTAGGGAGGCGCTCGTGTATCACGAAGTGCCTCTCTACCTCCGCCGCATAGTCGGGGCGTATTTGACGGAGAGAGCCGTCATCTACCCAACCGTGACTGGTCTCGGTCGGCGTGAAATTTCGTGCGGTGTTCCACAGGGATCGGTCCTGGGGCCGCTCCTGTGGAACATCGGATACGACTGGCTGCTTCGCGGTGAGCTCGTAGGCGGTGCCGCCGTCACGTGCTACGCGGACGACACGCTCGTGACGGCGTGCGGGGCGACGTACCGTGAAGCGACCCGAAAGGCCACGACCGCGGTTGCCCAAGTCGTTAGGCGGATCCGGCGGCTGGGCCTCGAGGTGGCCCTGCATAAAACCGAGGCCCTGTTCTTCCATGGGCCTCGGAGCAAGCCACCCGAGGGATCCAGTCTCATCGTGGGAGGAAATCGCATCGGCATCAAGCCCCAAATGAAATATTTGGGGCTCGTGCTCGACGGCCGATGGGACTTCGGAGAGCACATCCGAAGTCTGGCCCCCAAATTGAAGGGCACAGCTCTTGCTCTGGCTCGGCTGTTGCCCAAAATGAGGGGGCCCGATGACTCCTGCAGGAGACTCTACGCGGGGATCGTGCGGTCCATGGCCCTGTATGGGTGCCCAATATGGGCGGAGGCCCTGAGGACCAGAACTGTGCAGATGCTGCGCGCTCCGCAGCGAGTTCTGGCCATCAGGGTCATCCGAGGGTACCGCACGATCTCCTTCGAGGCGGCGAGTCTCCTTGCCGGAACTCCGCCATGGGACCTAGAAGCGAGAGCCCTTTCGCAACTGTACCAGTGGCGAAAGGAGGCGCGGGAGCAGGGATGGAACCCCGAGCCTCGAGAAATCGAGGCCGTGCAGTCCCAGCTCCGCCAGGCCTTCCTTCCACTCCACCACGATGGTGGAGTGGAAGGAACGACTTGGGCGACCAAGCGCAGGGCACGCCGCAATAGCGGCGGTAAGGCCCATCATGGAGGATTGGCTGGAGAGGCGACACGGAAGCCTCTCGTACCGACTGACGCAGGTGATCTCCGGGAAGGGGTGCTTCGGGGACCACCTGCATCGGATCAGGAAGGAGCCAACGCCTGAGTGTCATCACTGCGACGCGAGCGAGGACTCAGGGCTGCACACGCTGGCGGACTGCCCGGCGTGGGAGGCGCCGAGGCGTGACCTCGTGGCAGCCATCGGGGTGGGAGTCCTCTCGCTCGGCAGCATGATTGCGGCAATGGTGCGGAGCGCGAGCGCGTGGGCCGCCGCCGCCTCCTTCTGCGAGCATGTAATGCTCGCGAAGGAGGTGGCGGAGCGCGCCCGGGAGACACTTAGAACTCTCCCGGTCCGCCGAGCCCGCAACTTGCTCGCCGCGCGTCGCAGGCGACTCAGGCGCCGGAGGTCGCTTAACGACCTCCGTCCTCCATGAGCGCAGGCCTGGGGGTGGCGGGTGAGGCCACCTGTCACCCCAGCAGAAGCAGGCCGGGACGGTGGGGCGACTAGCGCCTCTCCCCCAAACCGGGGCAAGACGGGGACACCGTGGTTCCCAAACCCGAGGGGGCCATCTCGAAACCGGAGATGGCCCAGGGTCAGTCGGGGTGCGAGGGATATGCTCTATGGGCAACCTTACACCCCGGCGTCTGTAGACCCGAGACGGCGTGCGGTTTTAGTCGGTTCAAGCCCGACATAACCGCCCCCGCTAGCACGCGGGGGGGTATCCGAAGGGATTTCCGCACGATAAAAAAAAAAAAAAAAGGTACTGTTCGTAATATTTAGTACCAACATTCAATATACATACATACGTCTATTAGTACAAATGTCAATCATTACAAATTCTTGTATTGAATCGACTAATGTCATAAAACATTTAATACCGGTACATTACTTATTTTTAATATTTGTGCTATGACTAACTACTTACTTATTTACACAACTTATACTTTAAAGAAAAAGTTCGAGTCTCAACTTTTTATCATTGGATTTGTACATCTGGCACGTTCTCTACGATGTGGCATTTACGCTAAGTACCTTTTTTTTTCGTGCGGAAATGTCTTCGGATACCCCCCCCCCCCCCCGCCGATCAGCGGGGGCGGTTATGTCGGGCTTGAACCGACTAAAACCGCACGCCGTCTCGGGTCTACAGACGCCGGGGTGTAAGGTTGCCCATAGAGCATATCCCTCGCACCCCGACTGACCCTGGGCCATCTCCAGTTGCGAGTTGGCCCCCTCGGATTTGGGAACCACGGTGTCCCCGTCTTGCCCCAGTTTGGGGGAGGGGCGCTAGTCGCCCCATAGTCCCGCCCTGCTTCAGCTGGGGTGACAGGTGGCCTCACCTCTCACCCCCAGGCCTGTGCTGATGGAGGACGAAGGTCGTTAAGCGACCTCCGACGCCTGAGTCGCCTGCGACGCGCGGCGAGCATGTTGCGGGCTCGGCGGGCCGGGAGAGTTCTAAATCTCTTCCGGGCGTGACGGCGGCCCACGCGCTCGCGCTCCGCACCATTGCCGCAATCATGCTGCCGAGCGAGAGGACTCCCACTCCGATGGCTACCACTAGGTCACGCCTCGGCGCCTCCCACGCTAGGCAGACCGCCAGCATGTGCAGCCCCGAGTCCTCGCTCGCGTCGCAGTGATGGCACTCAGGCGTTGGCTCCTTCCTGATCCGATGCAGGTGGTCCCCGAAGCTCCCCTTCCTGGAGATCACCTGCGTCAGTCGGTACGAGAGGCTTCCGTGTCGCCTCTCTAGCCAATCCTCCATGATTTACGCTAAGTACCTACATTTAAAAATCATACGATTTGGCTGTGCATCTGCCGCAAACTGACCCACGTCCTGCCTCGAACACGTTTCGCTCGAGACTGATTGACTCTCCGAACGCGTCATATAGTTAGAAAACGTAGGTATTTTGAATTTTCTGGGTATAATTCAGAATTTATGTAAATTTTGATATCCAGTTTTCACTCTCCTATCAATGACCTTCATTTTGGTATCATTTTTATTTTTTTTACCTGAACATAAATCAAATAAAACTGGAATTCATTTTGGGTTATACCAGTCTTTGAGAGCAAATTCTATCGAGGAAAGTAAAAGTCATCGTGTATCGGATAACCGAAAATACTAGTTTGAATAACCTAGAATAACATATATTATATGATTTGCAGAATACAGGGACTTCTCAATTTCGAAAAATCTTAATCTAAAAACACCCTTCCTCAGAGACTCTCGCCTCGACGACGACGTCTGCCTTTTTGCTTTATTTTTTATTTCGATACTAGCTGTTGCCCGCAGCTCCGCCTGCGTGGAATTCTGATCCCGTTCCCGCTACCCATGAGAACCCTTATCCCGGGATGAAAAGTAGCCTATGTGTTATTCCGGACCATAGTCTATCCCTGTACCTAATTTCAGCCAGATTCTTTCAGCCGTTTTTGCGTGAAAGAGCAACAAACATACATACATACATACTCGCAAACTTTCGCGTTTATAATAATAGTTAGTAGGATCACACCATCATATATTACATAATTATGTCTAACTCTAGCGGTTTTGGCAGCGCACGCCAGAATAGCCCGCAGATGGTAGATTTTTTCCTATTTGCTTGACACTTATCGTCATATTTTGGACAATTCATACAATATCTTTATAATTAGTAGCCTATGTATTATTCTGATGTATAAGCTATATTATTGTAAAGTTTCATTAACATCCATTCAGTAGTTTTTACGTGAAAGAGTAACAAACATCCATCCATCCATACATCCATACAAATTTACAAATTTTGCGTTTTTATTATCTTAGTTTTAGAATAATAACGCATAGTCTAAGACCTTAGTAGGATACCCAGCCTCTTTCACAGTGTAGACGAATCTAACGACATCCCTCAAGCTAAAATCCATCGAGCCGTTCAGGCCGCAGAGCGTGTCAAACAATTATACATACATACATACTCGCAATAAACATAACCCTTCTGGCGCAGTCGGGTAAAACCAAGTACTTCGGTAACAATATTACAGATTACCTAATAGCTAATATTTAGACTGAATAAAAATCTGTCTATGAAACTATAAAAGTAAAATAGAAAACATAGCCAATACTAAGTAGGTACCTACTAGACAGGAAGATACTAAAGGAAATTCTTTTTGAGACGATTGTACGAGTCACAAGACCCGCCTAACATAGTTCCAGTTATGTTGTTGTCCTAGACAGACAGATAAGTGGTATCGGAGAGAGGGAGAGTGCGCAATGAGGCAAGGGGACAGGGGGGTCGGGCAGTTACGCACGCGCACTGTAGTCGAGAGTTCACACGCGCGATTCGAAACCGCGGTGGGCCTCCACGTGTACGCTAGTGATGCCCCCTTTCACCCGCGCAGCGCGCCTCACCGCGCTCGCGCCACACGGGTCGTACATTCCCAACCAACCTTCAACAAACGCGCGGCGTCTATCGTGTGGTAGGTAGGTATGTGAAGCGATATAGCGTTAAGCATTTATAACAATTACATTAACTACACCCGTAGATACATACAAAATGGTTGTAAACAAGTTTTTGTTTATTTAACCATCCAAAATCAACACTGATCATTGTGATATATGAATACTTATTATGATAAATACTTAAAGGCAAATAATGTGGACGAATCTCGACACCAATATTATATTACCTATCAACTTATTTATTAAGTACCTACTAAACTATCTAGATATCTAACTGCAGCAGCAGTGAGTATCTAGATAAGCGCTTATAAAAAAATACTATGAAGAAGTAGGTAGGTAGTAGAACTAGCAATGAATAAAAATTTTATACGTACAAAGTAAAATAGGTAGGTACCTGGAAAGGTTCATTAATACTTATTAAGATACAAAAACACAATATATAGATTAGATATTGACCTACCTTAATAGGTATATCTGAGCCACACTATAATAATACCGCTGTCGTCCTCAAGCTAAAAGGCGGCTAAATGACATCTGTCAAATTTTCACATCTTAACTTTGAACAAATATTTTGATATAGGTAGGTATCTTCTAGCATTTAGCAACTTTATTCTTGTAAATGCTCAAAAAAATATACTGATATATTGCAACGTAATTACAAATTTATAGAAAATACTAGCAGAGGTTATACATTAGTCGTCATTTTTCAGTTCTATCTCGAAATTGGCCTTTTCACTTAGAAGATTTTTAGTTTGAGGACGGCAGAACGGACGACATTTCGATTGCTTCATATAGGCTAGGCTAGGTAGCGCGGACGCTACAATTTTCACGAGTCCAGATTTAAATGTAGAGGAGAAATGTCATTGTATGTAAAAAAGAAAAGGCCTGTTGGCTAACAGAATTGAGGATGTGGGAGGCGCAAAATTGAATCGCGACAGCGTCGCTTAATGCTCCCGCTCACTCTCTTGTTTCGCAACGCTACCGATTCCGGTCTGACTCGCTCGCGCTCCATGCGCGACACCAATAGCACCGCATTCGGCCGTCAACGTCGGTCGAGTGAGTGTGTCATCACAGTTGTTCGTTGTTGGATCATTGTGCACAACCTACGTCAACATTAACTATATTGAACCGTGATAGAAAATCAACATCATTTCGTAACATGATAGGTAAGGATTTTTTATTTTTGTTCGTAATGTTTAATTATAACTCTGTTTCCTCCACTCCACATCTTTTATTAGAAAATGCTACATAAGGCTGTGATCTAAAAAGGCATTTTAAATCTTAAATATTATTCCTAGTTGAAATTATTTACTTCATCATCACTAAGATCATTAATATTCAGATATACGTTTATCTACTCTAATCAAAAGTAATGTAGTACCTGTAGTGCTTAGTTAATATATATGATTCTTTAAACAAGGATTTAGGTACTAAAATGTTCACGACCTATACCTACATAACTTGAGTTAGGTTCGATGATAAGATTATTTCATCAAAATAGCATCATATGTATGTCAGCCTTTTCCAGCCCATAGAGAAACGAACCTTCATTCTTGAATTATGTCTATACATTTTTATTTTGGAACACTTTAAAGTAGGTACCTATAGTAATTAACAAAATTAGTTAATTAGTACCTAATGCTAGAATTGTAACGATAAAAAATAAATTAAATACTCCTAAATAGGGCAGCGAAGGACAAGCGGTAAGAGGGGCTGAGAGCGGACTGCGGGGTCGGCCGCCCAAACACGTGGAGGCCTGCACCGTGGCGCTATCGCGTAGAAACCGCGGTACAGGCCTCCACGTGCTGTCAGAGGACATTCACTCGGCTTTTGCTCTGCTCCCCTCATACCGCTGACACCCTTGCGTGGCCGTATTATGTTGGTGCATCCTGATATTCCTGATCGCTGCATGCCATACACAACAGACACTGTACTGTGAACGGTCGCTGCGTTTGAAACGGAGTACCAATAATAAATACGGTTTACGCGTTAGTATAATGGAATCTTTAACGACTATTGAAGTGAAACAATATCGTTCGGCAGGTGATGAAGAAAGAGTACATCAATGCGGCGAGTGCGGTCTAACGCTCTCCACTCGGAGTGCACTAACAGCTCACGCACGCTCTCACCGGGCCAGTGGAGATGCACATCGTTGCGACGTGTGTAACAAAACTTTCGCCGTGCCCGCAAGACTGGTACGCCATTACCGTACCCATACTGGTGAGCGTCCTTTTGAATGTGAATATTGCCACAAGATGTTCAGTGTTAAGGAGAATTTGCAAGTCCACCGTCGCATACACACCAAAGAGAGACCATACCGATGTGGGGTATGTGATGCAGCATTTGAACACTCTGGAAAATTACATCGCCACGCCAGAATCCACACTGGAGAGCGGCCACATGCCTGCCCACATTGTCATAAAACTTTTATTCAATCGGGACAACTGGTTATTCACCTCCGAACGCACACTGGAGAAAAACCATACCGCTGCCCGGCCCCGGGTTGCGGCAAAGGATTCACCTGTTCAAAGCAGCTCAAAGTACATTCCCGTACTCACACTGGAGAACGCCCTTATACATGTGATATATGTCTTCGAGACTTCGGTTACAACCACGTGTTAAAGTTACATCGCTTCCAACATTATGGCGAGCGATGCTATCGTTGTACCGTTTGTGATGGCACTTTTAACACTAAAAAACAAATGGAAGCTCACATTTATAAAGAACATGGTGCTGTTACACCGCGTACTCCACAGTTACCATCTACAGGGTCTCTTGTAGTAAATGGAAATGTTATGTGTGATTTAGTGGAAGCAGCATTGCAACAATTACCTCCAACTCCTCCAAGTTCCCCTCCTTCCCCACAGTGTCCTTCAGTACCTACATCTGCTACAGTATCTTCTCCATCTCCATCACCATCACCTCCATCACTTCCTCCACCTCCTTCACCTCCTTCGCCAACAACCTCGATTCAATATACCTTTGCACCGTCGTCGCTGCCTCCACGGAAGAGGAAATTAATTCCTCAACCTTGTATCGAAATACCAGCAGTAGTCAGACACACCTCTGTAATACAGTTTGCCCCTGCTGCGGCTCCCGAATCGTAGTGGGCTTGGCTAAATAACAAAAAAATATTTGTTCTTCAGACCCAGGATGGTATTCTTCCAATGTTTTTTTTTCCAGCTGCTTTTTAAAATTAATCGACTGTATTTGTATTGATTCTGTTTGAGATTGTAGTGCTAGAATAATGTAACTTGAGTATAAAATATACATATAATTATTAATATAGTCTAAATTCATCTGAAGTTATAAAATCCAAACCTAGAATAGGCGTAGGTACCTAGATTAAATGGAGAGTACAATTTTCGCTATGTCTGTAAGAGTTGAGAAGAAGACTAATAAACTATTGTAAGTGCATTTGTGCCGTTATTACTAGCCAAATAAGGTTTTTGTATTTATTTAGGAAGTTATGTTTAAGTCTTGTAAGAATAAAGTAGATACACTGTTGTATTTCATATGGTATGTTTGATTGACCTGATAATAATGGATCACCTGTCTTAATTAAAAGGTTATTTTTTTTTAGTTCTATGACCACCTGTAACGTAGTAAAAATTTACTACGCTAACAACGATGTTATCACCGTGTAAGTTTTAAGCGTTAAGTTCGCTGGTCTGAGTGCCAAAGGAAGATTGCCATAAAAGGGACACTTTTTTTTTCATGGAGAAATCCCCTCGAAAACTCCCTCACCGGCCAGCGGGGGAGGTTATGTCGGACTCGAACCGACTAAAACCGCACGCCGTCTTGTGGATACTTAGTGTATAATATTAGAGCAGTGCCAACTGCCAACTAGTGCCTAATTTGTGATTGTTTATTTCTTTGACGTTTACTAGATAACGCGATGTCAAGAACTCGCTCAATACCTTTTTTTTCTTTTTTTGTGCGGAAATCCCTTCGGATACCCCCCGCCGGCCAGCGGGGGCGGTTATGTCGGGCTTGAACCGACTAAAACCGCACGCCGTCTCGGGTCTGTAACACAGACGCCGGGGTGTAAGGTTACCCATAGAGCATATCCCTTGCACTCCGACTGACCCTGGGCCATTCGCAGTGTCCCCTCTGATAACAGCAGAGGGGTACCTGGAGCGGCCCTCACCCGCGCGGGCCTTGCAGGCCCGCCATACCCCGACCCCCTCATGCAATGGGGTCAGCTGGCCCTGAAAAGGGCCAGTTGGTCAGACTCTTGGCCGTTGACGTTGACGCCAGCTACTCCAGAGGAGCAATCAATGATGCGTCATCGCCCACGTTGCCCAGGGTGCACCAACCAGTCGCACCCCACTCGCTCAATACCTACAGTTCACCAACAGACGTGTGAAAAAAAACTAGTCACATTTTACCATTGTCGCTCGTAAGTATCATAATTATCGTCTTTATCCTTATGAACTATATTACATACTCGAAGATGAATACCTCAGCATAATGATATTTTACAAGATTGTCACCGTTAAATAGAACAGTAAGTAGTACAATAGATGGCTACCAGTTATTCACAAGTTTAAAAATATATTTATTTATGTTAAATATTTAAAAAAAACAGAAGGAATAAAGGGTTTTCATTTTCAATTATAACTAACCTACCTACCTATCCTAACTAACTAAATTATAATTAACCTAGACTACAACAATATAAAAAATTAACTAGTATGAAATATCGCAATTAGGATAAATAACAACATTCTAAAGTAATTTTATCGTTTATTATCTATATATATAAAAATGAATCGCAAAATGTGACCAATCCTTTTTTTAAATGTTCGTTGAATTCCAAGGATGGTTCCAAGGTGGTACGGAGAGAAAAGTTTCAAAAATTACAGGCATGTTTGGGATAAATAGGTGCCACGGGGCGAAGTATGCAACGGGCGAAGCCGGGGGGCGCGGGGGACAGCTAGTTTAATATATTTTTTCAAAAAAAATGAGGTGACGTGTACACACCGGCAAAAAAATAGGGGTGTGTGTGTGTGTGTCTTACCACAGAGTACATAATATTATTCTAATACCCAGGCAATTCTTTGGTAGGATAAACACCTACCTTATAACTAACAAAATCATATTATAATACTTTATATAATTCACTAGCTGACCCGGCAGACTTCGTACTGCCTCAATCGATAACAACTTCCATATTTATTCACCTTTTAAACCTCTGGACCTCCACAAATAATTCAAGACCAAAATTAGCCAAATCGGTCCAGCCGTTCTCGAGTTTTAGCGAGACTAACGAACAGCAATTCATTTTTATATTTAAAGAAGATTTGCGAGTTACAATGATATTCCAGCCAAAAAAATACCGCTTGGCTGTAAAGCGGTTGTTTTTTTTTTTTTTTTAATACAATTTACAAGCTTCTTTTAAGCTGACATTTTACTTAAATATGGAAATATTTAGAGCTTATTTTGAATAAACTCAAGCTTAACTTCATTTGTAAATACGTGAAAGTAACAAAGTTACTAGCTAAAATCATTACGAAATGAAATTAACCTGCTAATCGACAAAATTTCGACGATTATAAAGGTGGCCCTGTAGTTCCAACTAATGTACCTAAGTAATCTGTGCTTGCAATACTAGCTGAACTCTCCAAACTTGCTGCCCACGGTCACGTTCGAGTTTAAACTATTTATTGCTGAGAATTACAATCTTCAGAACACAGGAACCTATTCCCTGGATAAAGTAGTCTATATGCAGTTCTAGACTATAATCTATCTCTGCGCCAAACTTTATCCAGGTTTATTCTACCGTTAGTAACAGAGGTCAGTCAATAAATGTAGAATAATTTAAAAAAAAGTTTAATCATAATAAAAAAACCCAAAGAAAAAGCGCGGGAAACTTCGTACAAAGCGGTTGTGTTTTTCTTGCTATTATTAAAATTCTTATAATATTGGTGGATTAGTGGTGTAGTTTGTAATTATATATCTTATTTTCTTTTTATATTTAGTTTAGTGTACAATATAGGTAAGTGCAGTCTGTAGTTTTTAAATAATTTTCGTTGGTCTCCTGCATGGGGGACCCAATCGACCCAGGCGGAGGGGATACCTCAGTGCCTGAGGTCTCACACACAATTATAATTTCCCATGACACTAGTGTCGATACTGCTGATACGGATTCGTCATTAGGAAGGGCTCCCAAACGAGTAAGAACCCGTAAAATATGCAGACACTGCAACAGAAAACGTTCTAAAAAGAATGGCGGGAATTCGAACGATCTTAGTAGGTGCAACTGCAACGTTAATGATTCGTCTCCATTGAGAAGTCCGGTCAATATAGGAACCACGAAGGTCACAAATGATAAAATGGACACTGCTCCTATAATTCAGTCTGCTCGTACCCCAATACCTATAGGTAGAAAAATGTACGTCAGTGCAGATAGCCCGCCATACATAATTCACGTACAAAAAGAAGTTAGTACACCTAATGATGGCACCGCCATCCATCCAGTGGCATTTGGAAAGTTTCTGAAAAGATTCAATTTAAATAACGTGATTAATGGTAGTGTAAAACGGATAGGCAGAAACCGAGTATCAGTGTCATTTTCGAAATGTGAGAATGCAAATGATTTTTTGACTAACAAATGTTTATCTGATTCTAATTACAAAGCATATATACCAACATCAAATGTCACCCGTATGGGCATAGTTAGGGGAGTTCCATCAGACTGGACACCTGAAGAGGTGATTGATAACATTTCAGTCCCTATTGGGTGTGGAAACATTATTAAAGTTAGACGACTCAATTATAAAGTTAATATTAACAATGAGGTAGTATGGAAGCCTTCACAAACCATTGTCATCACTTTTGATGGTCAAGTTCTCCCTAAAAGAGTTTTTGTTTGCTACAATGCATTACCAGTAGATTTATACATTTATCCTACAATACAGTGCTTTAACTGTTGTAGATTCGGTCATACACAAATTCAATGTAGATCCAAGCCTAAATGTTTCAAATGTGGTCTTGACCATGTGGGTGCATCCTGTTATATAAAGGAAGAAGAAGTATCATGCTGCCACTGCTCTGGTAGCCATTATGCTACTAGTAAATCATGTCCTGAATACGAAAGACAAAAACAAATTAAGAACTCAATGGCAAATAATTGCATCACATACTCTGAGGCTACAAAACTTCACCCTCCTGTTACTCGTCCATATGCGGATATAGTTAAGTTACCTACCATTAACCCGTCGCACATGACCAAATCTACAACAGCTTCCAGTTCAGTCCGATCTTCATATAAAAAGACTGTGTTCCTTCCACCTAAGCCTCCAAAACAGACATTGAGACCATCTTATAATGAAGAGTTCCATAACAATATAAACAAAGATTACAATATGTCAAACCCTACTGGTAATGGGACTGCTCTGAATAACCCTAACAATATCTCTAATAATTATGTAACTTTCAATGATTTAATTAACAAGCTTATATCCTTCTTAACTCAATCAGATATTCAATTACCGCCCCACGTTGCCTCTTTTATTGAACTATTTAAAGTATTTTTCAGCAGTTATGGATCCTGCAGTGGTACTGCAATGGAATTGCCGTAGTGCAATTTCTAAAAAAACAGAAATAATTTACCTTGTAAATAAATATAAACCTTTTATTCTTTCACTGAATGAAACCTGGCTTAAAGCAGAACTCTGTTTTAAGATACCAGGATATACCTGTGTCCGTGAAGACAGGTCTGATGGCTACAACGGAGTAGCCATCCTTGTAAAAAAATCTTATAATTATGTACATATACCAATTCACCATAGTATTAACTTTAACATAATTGCTGTCATTGTAGATAACATTTGTTATGTTTCACTGTACATACCTCATCCTTCTTCATCAATTCTTGATGAGATTGATTCTATAATTAGTAATTTACCTAAACCTTTCATTATTTTAGGGGACTTAAATGTACATCATCAAGCTTGGGGTTGCTCACTCTCTACTTCTAATGGTCAAAAACTACTGGACATAGTAGACAAATACAACTTATGTATTCTCAATTCGGGATCTCCAACCCGTAGAACAAGTCCTACAGAAAACATTAGTGCCGTAGACATGGCTATTTGTACTCACAACCTTGCCTCTATTTTAACCTGGTCCACTCTGGATTCCACTCATGGTAGCGATCATTATCCTATATTGATTAGTTTTCCTTATTCGTCTAAGCCATTACCTAAGCATAAACCTTTACTTCCATTTAGACTAGCCAATGCAGATTGGGCTGTATATGCTCAAACAGTAGAATCCAAATTAAACTCCGCTTCTTTTACTGATTACAACTCCTTAGATTATTTCTCCACATGTCTTATAGAATCTGCTAATGAAGTATTTCCCCAGAAGTCAGCTAAATCCCATATTATTCCTTCACCTCCTTGGTGGGATGAAGAATGCACTAGGGCTATAAAAAAACGAAAACAATTCGAACGTATTTATTGTAATGACATGTCACAAACAAATTTCGATCAATTAGAATCAGTTATCAAGACAACAAAACAACTTTTTAAAACGAAAAAAAACATTAGCTGGAAAAAGTTTTGTGAATCAATTAATCCTAGCATAAAGTCGTCCGAAGTATGGGATAATATTAGAAGATTTAGGAGAGGAGTATGTAAAGATCACAATTCTATCCAAGACCTTTCTCCTGAATTAGCTAATGATTTTTTAAATAAACTTGCACCTCCATCTGTATCCCTGCCCCCCAGTTCTTTCATAGACCGCCATAATAACTGTGCACTGAATTCCTCATTTACACTATGTGAATTAAAAGGTATTCTAAGAAACCCTAAAAATACTGCCCCTGGGTTAGATGGCATACCATACTCTTTTTTATCGAAGTTAAACGATGACACACTCTCACATTTCTTACAGCTAATTAATTCTGTGTTATCTACAGCAGGTGACATTCCAAGATCATGGCAATCACATTTAGTGTTGCCACTTCTTAAACCCGGAAAACCCTCAGGTGTCGCCTCCTCATATCGACCCATTGTGTTGTCTTCTGTTCTCTTGAAAATTGCCGAACATTTAATAAAAAACCGCTTAGAATGGTTTCTATAACATAACGGTATGTTATCAAATACGCAATATGGCTTTAGAAAAGGTAAAAGTACTATAGACTGTTTAAGTATATTGATTTCTGACATAAATATTGCTTTTGCAACAAATAGATCACTTGTTGCTTGTTTCATTGATATTAATTCAGCTTACGACAATGTAGAAATTCATATTTTAGCTCAGAAACTAAATACGCTTGGTATCCCCTCCATTTTCACTAACTTTATTCTTCGCATTTTGTCTGAAAGATATATTAGTATACGAACAGAAAATGGAGAACTGTCGCGCACTGTACGCAAAGGCTTGCCACAGGGTTCTCCGTTAAGCCCATTACTGTATAACGTATATACCTATGACTTAGACAAAAACATAGGTTCTTGTAAGATTCTCCAGTACGCGGATGATATAGTATTATATTGTTCCCAAGATAATATCAATAGCTCTTGTAAATTACTCAATTCCTCCTTAATAAGTATCAGTACTTGGCTCACAACAAATGCACTCAGCGTATCCCCGTCTAAAAGTTGTGTTATTCTCTTTTCTAGAATGCGATTTCCTTTCCCCATTGATATAAGATACGATAATATTTCTATTCCTGTCCATAGCAACTTTAAATATTTAGGCGTGGTCCTAGATTCTAAACTTACAGGTGTGGCTCACTGTGAATATATTTTAGGTAAATGTGAGAAAAATCTCAACATTTTGAGATGTTTAGCGGGGGTTTGGTGGGGTAGTCATCCCTTATATTTAAAATTAATTTACAATGCAGTTATCAGAAGTGTGTTAGATTACGGCACCTATTTATTGATACCAGGCAGTGTAAGCTCTTTTCGTAAATTAGATATATTACAAAATAAAGCCCTCAGAATAATAGCCGGCGCAATGAAATCGTCTCCAATCAATGCCTTAGAAGTAGAGTGTGGGATCCCACCTTTAGCTCTGCGCAGACAGTTTCTAGCAGACAAATTCTTTAATCGCTGCTTACAATATCAACATCACCCCGTCATCCTTGCTACGAAATCACTAAAAGAGCTGTGTATTGCAAATCGCCTTCAGGCTACTCTTCCCTTACTTTTAAATAGTTACCTCAAATCCCAGTCACTTTCCGCTCCGGTTCATAATACTCATATACTTCCAGTTTTTAGCAGTCGTTTAAAACCATTATTACTTTCTCCAAATATCTTTCCAGACATAGGTGTATATAAATCTGATATCAATCCTGATATCCTTCTAAAACAAATAATTGAAGATCGGTGGAGTGGCTGGCACGAATTATATACGGACGCCTCAAAGCTTAACCAATCGGGCTGCGTTGGTGTTGGTATATTCCACAAGCAATACAATGTTATTCAGAAAGTTAAATTGCCCTGTGAGTCCTCAGTCTTTACGGGTGAATGTTATGGCCTGTTTAAAGCTGTGGAATATGTACTGTTAGCAAAATTAAAAAATACATTAATTTTCACTGACTCTAAAAGTTCTCTTCAAGCATTAGAAAAATTTCCCTTCAGCAACTCTCTTTCAAATATTATATATTCAATAAGAATACTTATGCATAAATGCATAACAAAAGGATTTAAGATTAACTTTATTTGGATTCCCAGTCATTGTGGGATAGTAGGTAATGTAAAGGCGGACTTGCTTGCCAAAGACGCGGTTACATCAGGCGACAATTTCCCGAATAGAATATATGTAAATGACTTACTAAATATTCCAAAGATAGAGCTCTTGAAGTCTTGGAATAATGACTTTTTGAAATCCTCGGAACTAAAAGGCCGTTATTATTACGACATCCAAAAGGAAGTAAAAACGAAGTCATGGTTTCACGACTCAGGACTATGTAGGAGGTCTATTAGCAGTCTAGTGCGTATGCGACTGGGCCATACGAGTACCAAGAAACACCTAGCTAGATTGCGTATTGTTTACAGTGATCTTTGTGGTTGTGGTAATGACGTTGAAGACTTGAATCATATTTTGTTTTCCTGTCCTTTATATGATCGTTCGAATTTTATTGATTCCCTAATCCGATACGAGATCCCTCTTCCTAGTTACGTTCCCACTTTACTTGCTGATATAGATCCATATATATATTCTTTAATATCCAATTTTATTTTAAGTAATAATATTAACATTTGATTTGTAGTTATTATTTCGTTTTCTCTTCTGTATATTTTATATTATCTATTGTTAACACACCTAATCCTTTTTTCCTTTTCCAAATTCCCGATTACATAATCCTTTTATATTCGCGTTAAGTTTCCCCGTTTTATGGTAGACATATAATAACAGACGAATGGCAAAGATTTTACATCAGTGCCACTAATGAGAAAAAAAAAAAAAAAAAAAAACCCAAAGCGCCGATTGGCTTATAGTTACCTACTGTGTACCTATGTATGAAAAGAAGAACATTCTGATTTTCTTTGAAGCAATATTGAACCTTCACGATGTGAAATAGTTCTTTGATCGATACCCACACATAAATAGGAAACGGATAACTTCTCTATTCTTAAATCTCATACCCATCAGAACCTATCTCCACGAATTACGCTCTTTCTACATAAAATAGAAACCGCTTATAATTAAAACTTTGTTTATTAAAACTTGGTGAACTGATATCGTCGACAATATTTATACATTGACGTAGGAATCCCTTCTTAAGGTAGCATTCGGTTCTTCGGCGACCGCGAAGAGCGACTGCGACCAGCGACTACGCGACCATGGTCGCCTGTCGCAAGGCGACCCCTAGCTTTCGGATGTCAGCGACCGCGACATCGCCAGTCTTCCCGCAGTTTTTATGTGTGACGGTTGTGTTCTATTGTAGTACGATATGTCGGACAATTTCTCCGGAGCGAAAAAAGTTATTCAACAGCTATTGGAGGATGAGGAAGATGATGATAATCTTATCATGTTAGAGTCTGGCCATCGGTTCTTTGCACAAGAAAAGAGCGGTAAATTCAAAAAAATAAGGGGTGACAACACCGACTATAGACTGAAGAAATGCGTTTGATACTATTATTTTTTATATTCAATTAAAGTTATTTTATACATTTTTATTTATTACGTGTTATCATACCTGTACATATTATATAACAAACTGAGTCGGATAAGCTGCACAAACTTTAAAATTAGCTTAGATATCATCATTATAGCGTTTAGTCCCGTTTGCGGCCCAAACTTGCACTCCGGTATTTATGAATTAACGGTGACTGTAGCCTAATGGTTATGGCATTGGACGTACAATGTTGAGGTTACAGTTTCGATCCCCAGTCATTGCACTACCGGTATGAACCCACACAAGCAGTTTTATACTAGTAATTTCTGTTGCTAGTATGCTTTTATTAAAAAATAAATTTCCAACTTACACATAAAGTTAACATACATGCTTGCTCATCATGCAAATAATGATCATGTCCAGGATACAAGAAAAAAAATTACAAGTCATTAATATTTATAATTTTATTATGATTCATAATCAAAGTCTGATTCTATAAATTCAACACCTGAAAATGAACTGTCACTATCGTCATCATCATCACGTACATTTATTATAAATCGTTCCAGTGCTGTTTCTGTGATTCCATCTCTTAATTTGTATTCATTTTCGACGTGAATAACGTGATCTGTGCATTTCTTCCAATCATCAGCCGTTACACTAAGAAATGACTCTTTAATTAAGTTTTCCATTTCTGCCCCTGGTACTCCTATATTTTTGCTAGCCACTTTTCGTTTAGCTAAACTCCATATGAGCTCAATAGCATTTAAATCACAGTGGTATGGAGGTAGTTTAAGCACTTCGTGGCCATGTTGTTTTAGAAGTTCTTCTGCTTTATACAAGGGTTCAGGCTTATTCTCTTTAACGAGGCACAATAATTCATCTTTAGTATAAATTTCTTCAAATGGAATGTCGTTTTCTCTAAGCCATTTCTGTATGTCACTTTTTAAGTTCTGCATTGTTGGTGGTTTATTTATTTGTGTAACATGATAACTAGCATTGTCCATCACAATCACACTAGGCTCTGTCAAATTTGGAATCAATTTCTCACCTAACCACTTCATAAAATTTTCTGCGTTCATGTCATCATGATAGTCAGCTGTTTTTGATTTGGTACTAAATACTAACAGTGCATTGGGCACAAAACCCTTTTCTGATCCAGCATGTACTATAATATGTCTCTTGCCAGACGACATTTTGTCTATCACTCCACTAGTGGAAGGACCTTGCCATGATTTTTTTACCTTATAATTTTGGTGAACATAGGTTTCATCAAGATAAATTATTGGTTTCCCTTGTTGTCGTTTCTCAGCAATTGTTCGAAGATATCTGTGTCTCCAAGCAGCTATTTCAAAGTTCTCTATGAGCAAAGACCTTTCATTCTGGTTTTACTTAAACTCGAAACCATTTTTTTTCAATATCTGCCGTAATGTTTCACGACAGCCGGTGAAGCCAATTGACTCTCTGAGTTCAACAAGTAAATTTCGTAGAGTAGGAACCTGTTTTTTTACACAGTAAAATTCATTAATCTTATTCCTAATAGCCGTTAAATCAAAATCATCCAGATTTGACACCGTGCCCTGACGAGGGTGTTTCTTGCCGGGTGTATTCCATTCTCCTTGGTTTATAGAACCCTCCTTCTTGATTGTTTTAATAGTTCTAACAGATATTTCTGCAAAGGAAAAATATAAAAATGTAATTGAATGTAAAAAATATAAAAGCCTAACAATAATTTAACTGTTCCACTATACTATGAACAAAGGTAAACTTGTATGCAAACATTGAAAATAATCGTACAAAGATTTTAAGACATTTTACAAAACCATAAATTTACCTACCTGTCATAGTAGCAATTGTATCCAAATATTTCGTTTCAGAGTTCAACGCTTCCTTTTCCTCAAAACATTTTAACTCTTTCACTAACGTCTTGACTCTCGCCAGGTCACCTTCTAAAACACATACAAGAAAAATAAATAGTAAATAGTATTCACACATGATACCCGGACATAAATATCAAGCCAACTATCAAGAATACTTACCAGCAGCTGTAAGGATTTCGTCTAAGCGATGTATTTTTTCGTTCTGGATTCGTTCCTTATCAAGTTTTATGTCTTGATACTTGCCGATCATGGTAAATATCAACTTTCTAACTACGCCTTTGATAGCTTTCGGCATTTTTCAATAATTTCAAAAGAAAAAGAGAACATCTAGGACGGGACTTGAACCCGCGACCAGTCCCTTACAGGGGGAATGCTCTGACCAACTGAGCCACCTAGACACGTCCCAGATATTCGAAATTCTCCGATACATTATTACGTCTTAAGAATTTCGAATATCTGGGACGTGTCTAGGTGGCTCAGTTGGTCAGAGCATTCCCCCTTTAAGGGACTGGTCGCGGGTTCAAGTCCCGTCCTAGATGTTCTCTTTTTCCGATCTAAATCTTTAGAAAAAAGTAAGCATACAAAATGCTTAAAAATTTAATTGAATTTCAAAAGAATATTGATTGAAAAACACTATAAACACAAAAACGGGACAATCCGTTTGACAGTGACATGACACTCATGACAGTTCAAAAATATTGCCATGTATAGATTTTAAAAAACAGTCCAGTGCAGAGAACCGATAGCCAGACTCTATTATCTATGCCTGCGGAAAAAAGGATGAAGGTCGACTCAATTTTCCCATCGCGAGAAGAAGAGGGTTGCTTTCAAATACTCATAAAACGACATTTAATTTATAAAGAAGAGAAGTTCCGAAAATATTGAAGGTTAAATCATAAACAGTTTGATGAACATACGAGGGTCAAACTGAAAGTTCTTAGAACTGGCCACTTATAAACAATATAATAAAAAAATAATTCTAAAATTTGAAAATAGAACTCTTTGCCAATATTACTGAGTATATATTTCATTCATTTATCATTTGTTTTACGATTTGGCGGCAAATTGAAAATTGTCTGTGTCACGTTAACATGAATTTAACACGAGAAAATTTTCGTGCAATGATTTTTTATGACTTTCGATGTCATTTAAGTCAACAAGAAAGTTATGATAGACTACGATTGGCCTTTCACGATGAAGCCCCATCTCGTGCGACTGTTTACAACTGGTTTAATGAGTTTAAACGTGGTCGCACTAATCTCACTGATGATTTACGTGAGGGACGGCCTTCTACGGCGACGACTGAAAATAACATCTGTGTTGTGCGGCGTATGATAGAGACTGACAAAAGAGTGACCTATCAGCAGATTCGGACAAGCTTAGGCATCGGTATGAGTCAAGTGCACAAAATCCTCCACGAACATTTAGCGGTCAGGAAGCTTTGCGCCCGGTGGATACCTCATAATTTGACTGGGGCTCAAAAACTCCATCGTGTGGATTGGTGCCGTAAAATGATTGAAAGATTTAACGGAGGTGACTCTAATGCTGTGTTCGACATACTAACAGGTGACGAAAGCTGGATTTACTGTTATGATCCTGAAACCAAAAGACAATCTGCTCAGTGGGTGTTTCCTTTCGAGGAGTTGCCAACTAAAGTGAAGAGAGATCGAAGTGCGGGAAAAAAAATGGTGGAATAAGAATAGGAAAAGGATAGGTCATTTCGTAACAATTGTGTTAGAGGATCAAAAAACTGTTTCTGCAGAATGGTACACTACCAATTGTTTGCCACTTGTCTTGGAAAAAGTTCGAGAGAAACGACCTCGCAGTAGGATCCTCCTTCACCACGACAACGCCTCGTCGCACACCGCCAAGCGAACGATCGACTATTTGGCGACATCAAACGTTGAATTACTGGGTCACCCGCCGTATAGCCCCGACCTCGCGCCTTGTGATTTTTATTTATTTCCAAAAATTAAAGAAAAACTTAAAGGAAAGCGGTTTATGAATGCTGAAGAAGCGGTGGCTGCGTATCGCGATGCCATTGAAGAGACCCCTAAGGACGAGTGGGCAAAGTGCTTTTCCCAGTGGTTCCATCGCATGCAGCGGTGTATTGACGTGAATGGACAATATTTTGAAAAGATATAATAAAACTAATAACTGGCTAATGTAATCAGTTTTTGATTTTCTAAGAACTTTCAGTTTGACCCTCGTATACAGTAAATATAAACAATAAACAGTCAACATAAACAGTATTCTAGTAATGATGTATGAATATTATTCTCCGATTTACGCCATTTTGATGTGCTTCTCGCCTGCGTCGCGCGACGCGATGGCACTGCCTCCGGAGCGACCGGGTCGCGGTCGCCACGCCGCTCCCTGGCCCCGCCCACCGGTCGCGCGACGCGGTCGCGGGATTTGTTTAGTGCTCCATATAAATTGATACTAAGCAGTGGGTCGCGCGACCCGGTCGCGGTCGCGGGTCGCCGTCGCGCTTCGCTGTCGCTAAGAACCGAATGCTACCTTTAGAGCTATGCTCCGGAGACAAAAAAACCGGAGAAACTCCGGTTATTCGGTATAAAATGCTCGATCGGGTGAACTCGGGACTGCCGAGTGTACCCGAGCGAGAAAGATACAGTCAGCTGCTCTTCGCTGTGTTTAGTATATTCAATTCACACGTATAGTAGTTATGATTGATACGTAATAATTGTAATAAAAATTATTTTGACAATTGTTTGGTTTACATTGTGAGGTGTAGTGTGTAGTTAGCGGTTTATCGTGCTAATATTATTTATTGAAACAATAAAGTTTTCACTTCTGCCGTGCGGACTGCGGTCTTAAGCACACAATCTTTTTTTTTCGTCACCGGTCAGCGGGAGCGGTTATATCGGGCTTGAACCAACTAAAACCGCACGCCCTCTCGGTTCTTCAGACGCCGGGGTGTAAAGTTGCCCTAAGGCATTTCCCTGGCACCCCGACTTACCTTGGGCCATCTCCGGTTTCGAGATGGCCCCCTCGGGTTCGAGAACCACGGTGTCCCCGTCTTGCCCCGGATTGGGGGGGGGTGCTAGACGCCCAGCCGCCCCGGATTGGGGGGGGGGGGGCGGTAGACGCCTCGCCGCCCCGGCCTGCTTCTGCTGAGGTGACAGGCAGCCTCACCTGCCACCCCCAGGCCTGAGCTCATGGAGGACGGAGGTCGATAAGCGACCTCCGGCGTCTGAGTCGCCTGGGAAATCTAAATCTAAATCTAAATCTAAATCTAAATCTAAATCTAAATCTAAATCTAAATCTAAATCTAAATCTAAATCTAAATCTAAATCTAAATCTAAATCTAAATCTAAATCTAAATCTAAATCTAAATCTAAATCTAAATCTAAATCTAAATCTAAATCTAAATCTAAATCTAAATCTAAATCTAAATCTAAATCTAAATCTAAATCTAAATCTAAATCTAAATCTAAATCTAAATCTAAATCTAAATCTAAATCTAAATCTAAATCTAAATCTAAATCTAAATCTAAATCTAAATCTAAATCTAAATCTAAATCTAAATCTAAATCTAAATCTAAATCTAAATCTAAATCTAAATCTAAATCTAAATCTAAATCTAAATCTAAATCTAAATCTAAATCTAAATCTAAATCTAAATCTAAATCTAAATCTAAATCTAAATCTAAATCTAAATCTAAATCTAAATCTAAATCTAAATCTAAATCTAAATCTAAATCTAAATCTAAATCTAAATCTAAATCTAAATCTAAATCTAAATCTAAATCTAAATCTAAATCTAAATCTAAATCTAAATCTAAATCTAAATCTAAATCTAAATCTAAATCTAAATCTAAATCTAAATCTAAATCTAAATCTAAATCTAAATCTAAATCTAAATCTAAATCTAAATCTAAATCTAAATCTAAATCATAAATCTAAATCATAAATTAAAATCAAAATTAAAATAAAATAAAATATAAATCCAAAGCAGCATTTTGCGAGCTCGTCGACGAGTGCAGCGCTGCGCGCAAGGCTGTGGTCCTTAGAGAATAGCACTGCAGCATTTTGATTTTAATTTATGATTTAGATTTAGATTTAGATTTAGATTTAAATTTAGAAATCTAAATCTAAATCTAAGTCTAAGTCTAAGTCTAAGTCTAAATCTAAGTCTAAGTCTAAATCTAAGTCTAAATCTAAGTCTAAGTCTAAATCTAAGTCTAAATCTAAGTCTAAATCTTAGTCTAAATCTAAATCTAAATCTAAGTCTAAATCTAAGTCTAAATCTAAGTCTAAGTCTAAGTCTAAGTCTAAGTCTAAATCTAAGTCTAAATCTAAGTCTAAATCTAAATCTAAATCTAAATCTAAAAAATCATAAATCTAAATCATAAATCTAAATCATAAATCTAAATCATAAATCTAAATCATAAATCTAAATTATAAATCTAAATCATAAATCTAAATCATAAATCTAAATCATAAATCTAAATCATAAATCTAAATCATAAATCTAAATCATAAATCTAAATCATAAATCTAAATCATAAATCTAAATCATAAATCTAAATCATAAATCTAAATCATAAATCTAAATCATAAATCTAAATCATAAATCTAAATCATAAATCTAAATCATAAATCTAAATCATAAATCTAAATCATAAATCTAAATCATAAATCTAAATCATAAATCTAAATCATAAATCTAAATCATAAATCTAAATCATAAATCTAAATCATAAATCTAAATCATAAATCTAAATCATAAATCTAAATCATAAATCTAAATCATAAATCTAAATCATAAATCTAAATCATAAATCTAAATCATAAATCTAAATCATAAATCTAAATCATAAATCTAAATCATAAATCTAAATCATAAATCTAAATCATAAATTAAAATCAAAATTAAAATAAAATAAAATATAAATCCAAAGCAGCATTTTGCGAGCTCGTCGACGAGCGCAGCGCTGCGCGCAAGGCTGTGGTCCTTAGAGAGTAGCACTGCAGGTCTTCAGGCAACAGATCGTCGTCGAGACAGCGGTCGCAGTCTAATTACCGGAAGTTCCCACCGTGTTGGTACCACCATAAGTACGGTGACAAGGCTAACAAGTGTATCCGACCCTGCGATTACAAATCGGAAAACTCCAAGGGCGGTCGGTAATGGCGACTGACGATTGCCCTTCACTATCCACTGGTCGCCTCTTCGCCACCGACCGTACTTCGAAGACACAATTCCTGGTCGACACTGGAAGCGACCTCTGTGTCTTCCCTCGGTCAGCTCTACGAGATCGTCGTGCCAAAACTGACTTCAAACTATGTGCAGCGAACGGATCAGACATAAATACTTATGGCTATGTACATTTCAACTTAGATTTAGGTTTACGTAGATCTTTCGCTTGGCAATTTGTAGTCGCAGACGTAACAAAGCCGATCATAGGCGTTGATTTTTTAAATTTTTACAACCTCATTGTGGATTGTCGCAATAAGCGTTTAATAGATAACACCACGTCGTCTGTGACTGCAAATGCTGAGGCTGTGAATTGTAAAAATGTATATTCTGTAAAACTCTTCGACTGGTGAGTCTCGTTATCACAAAATTCTAGATGAATTTCCCGAGCTCACTCGACCAGCTGGTACTCTACTCACACACACACACAACACACTCCATCATATTCGCACGACCTCAGGGCCTCCAGTTTCTTGCACACCACGTCGTCTTGCTCCGGACAAATTGAAAATTGCCCAGAAGGAATTCGAATCCATGCTCGCCATTGGAACTGCTCGGCCTTCAGAGAGTCCTTGGGCTTCACCCTTGCATTTGGCGCCTAAAAAAGATAATGGGTGGCGTCCTTGCGGCGATTACCGCATGCCGCGTGGTGCAGTTACTAAACACTGCGGTTGAAAATGTATCTGCAGAAGATTGGAAAAAGGTAGTTACCAAATGCAGAAAATTAATGGAAGAAGATTGGGAGCCGGACGGGATTTGATAATATTTGCGAACAAGAGTTCATTATAAATTTACAAGATTGCTCTAGCGATTCTGAAAGTGATTCGGATATTGATTTGGGGTGTACTCCTTTGGAATAAATAAATGTATGTATTAAAATATTCGTTTCATTTTATTACCCATTATAATTATGGCATCGATAAGTAAGAAACGCCGAAAATTACCATCGATATTTTTTTCTGTATCATAACAACCCTAGGAATGTTAGTTTAACAAATGTCGCAGAGATCAAGCTATGTTTTTTCAAGTATAAGTAAGTTGGTCTATGAAGACTAAACATAGCAGACGTCCCATATTGTGGTTAATTATTCGTAGAATGGCAACACCAGAGCGATTAGAGCTAAGTTGGTGGGTCAGGGGGCCTAGACAAAGTGACATTCTACTAGTGGAATCGCTTCGAAGCGAACCTTCAATTCAATCAATTCAATTCTTTATTATGGCTCCTGTGCCTTAAGCAGCAATTCCGCCAATGTCCCGTAGATAGAGCTATTAACGAAGGAGATAAAGTGGCTCAGGATTTGACCGGTTGGCTTGAGTATGGAGTTTCTTCGACCAGAATCTATACAAAAGGACAACACAAATACTGTAGATACACATACAATGACAGCTAGAGGTGATTTATGGACACTTAAATATAATTATTTATAATTTTAGTTTATTAAAACTAATGGAGTAAAAACCAGGGACAGTAGAGATTTGACACATGTGAGACGAGGGATATGGGACGGTAACAATTCATACAGTGAAAAACGCTGGTTAGGGCAACAAAAAAAGATGTGGTCCACATTACCTTCGTCCAACCCGCACTCTCGCAAAGAGAGTGATCCCTAACCCTAATTTTGGCTAGGTGAACTGGGGTGCAGGCGTGTCCCAATTGGAGTCGAGAGATAATAGATGTCGTGCGTTTGTCGAACCAACGATACTTTGCAAACCGAGGTTTGATGGAAATTTCAGGTTGGGTATCCCCATAATATTTTCCCTTAATATTCTTGGATTTTCTCCATTCCTCATTCCAGGCAAGGGACAGACTATCTCGTAGTACTGGAGTTAAGTCGTGCGTGTATAATTGGTAATGCTCAAGTGTCCCTATTCTTATTGCAGCTTTAGCTCAGGAGTCAGCTGTCTCGTTGCCAAGAATATTGGAGTGACCAGGAATCCACGCAATGACAATTTCTAGCCCGCGCTGTTGGCACTGAAATAACGCCTCCCTAATTTTATGGATGACTGGGAATTTCGACTTGGAACGGAAGGGATGTGAAACAATGGCTTGTAGGCAGCTTTTGGAGCCAGATAGAATTATGGTCTTATTAAGATTATGGGACAAGATATATAGGATTGCTTCAAGGATAGCTACAGACTCTCCAGTGAATATAGAAGCCATAGGGGTACATTTGTAACTTAAAATTACCTTATAGGCTGGGATCCAGACCGCAGCACCTACAGGTTCGTTGCTGTTTAATTTAGAAGAATCAGTGAAAACTCTAAGCCATCCATCGTACTTATTACACATAACTTCATTAAAACGTAGGTTCGCATCTAATGCTCCTTTTTCAACACCTAAGTCTGTCACCACTAAGGGACGAAATGTAATGGCTTCGAAAGGTAAAGAGTATAGCGAGTTCAGTCGACTCCGAATGACCGGGTTTGGAAGGCGGGTGAATTTGATGAAGCTATTCACTAAACAAGGCAGGTTGCTAGGACAAGAATCTGTATTAGCATTATATAGATTGTATAACTGATTAATTTTTTCCAGAAGCATGTGTTGGGAATTTTGGATTAATTTGAAGAGGAACTTATCGCTAAGGTACTGCCTTCGCAGAAACAGAGGAGGGTCTACTGCTTCTACTTGTAGACCGTTAGTCGGGGACGATTTCATTGCGCCCAAAATGATACGCAAACTCTTTGACTGAACTCTATCCAACTTTGTAAGAGATGATATGTTACATGGCTCCAACAGAAATGAGCCATAGTCCATGTGGCTACGTACAATGGCATTATACAGGAGTTTTTGAGTATAAGGATGGCAACCCCACCATGTTCCTGATAAAGATCGAAGTATATTTGTATTTTTTTCACACTTACTAATAACATAATCACAATGGGACTTCCCTGTCATTCTAGAGTCGAGCCAAACTCCAAGGAATTTCGCATTAGAGCACTGAGGAATTGGTTCACCATCTATCCGTATATCAACTAAGGGAACGAACCTTCAAAAGTTCGAAATGTATGGGAGTGACATTTTTGGTCGACATGTCACGTGTTACAAATAATGTCACCCCCCATACATTTCGGACTTTTCAAGGTTCGCTTCGTAGCTATTCCACTAGTAGAATGTCACTTTGTCTACAGGCCCTGTACAGTATACTTTGTACATTCTTTGCCTTGTACGTGCGTAAGTGACCTAGTTTTTTAAAACGATTACTAGGTATTTTAGAAGTCATGAAGTACATTTTAAGTGTGTATTTTTATACCTTTTTTTTTTTTTTTCGTGCGGAAATCCCTTCGGATACCCCCCCGCCGGCCAGCGGGGGCGGTTATGTCGGGCTTGCACCGACTAAAACCGCACGCCGTCTCGGGTCTTCAGACGCCGGGGTGTAAGGTTACCCATAGAGCATATCCCTCGCACCTCGACTGACCCTGGGCCATCTCACCACTAACAGCATCGCTCATCCTGTCTCCTCTGAAAGCAGAGGAGTACGGAGAGCGATGTGTTCCCGCCACGTTGGGTATTGGCCGACGATCAATGCCAACCCTATGAAGGGGAAGTCATTGACCGCCGCCCAGGGTGTACCGGCCGCTCCGATTCCGTTCCCCCCGGACTGCAGCGGGATCGGAATCGGAGCGACACTCGAGGAGGTTACCCAACACACACCCCTGTATTTTTATACCTTATAATGTATTGCACTATACAAAATAAAACTGTTAACAAGACGCTTGTTCAAAATAACTTCGTCGGTTTCGTAGCCTCCTGTCATTTTATGCCTAACATTCAAGAAACTCACAAGTACCTATAGTTAAGTACAACATAACAAAAGATTGCAATTTTTCGCAATGCCCTTTTATGTGGAATCCATAGATTATTATATAAGTCGAATCCCCAAAGCGAATTTCTACTACTTCCAATTAAAATCACGTTCGGACTTGGCAGATACACCTCGACCCTACTACTGGATTTCTGAACGCATCCATTTCAACTATATTTGCAACATTACCTTGTCATTGTTTATGGTTATTGATTTTTTAAATTACGTTAATTTCGCGGGCTGTCTTAAGTTGGCGGGGGAAATTGATTATTATTTAATGATTTTTTGGCTAAGTCAATATCTTATGAATAGTGCATAGCCCCGCCGGACGGGGATCCTGTTTCTGCATTATCACAAGTAATTAAAAATATTTTTCTCCGCCAACTTACTTCATGCAGCCAAGCTTTAAGGACCTGTATCCAAAGCATGAATAAAAAAGAAGTTTAGCTTTTCTGTTCTTTGTGCTTCGCAGTTCGCTTCGCTAACTTCGCTTGTTGTAATCTGTGGTATTTTGGTGTTTCGGTTTTCGGTCGGCGTCTGTCATTTTGTTACGGATTTATTATATCAAGATTTAATATCTCAATTGTATCGTAGCATCAAATATCAAAAATGGTACGTTTATGTTTTATGCAGCCAATTAGATACTGCTAATATTAATATAAATATTATTTTAGCTTGAAAGTCGAAACAAAGTATGATATTAGAGAATAAACACTACAGTGTAAAGCCGGTACAATAATAACTTTAAAATTTGTTACTTTATTTTTCAGACGATCGGAAAGAATAATAAAATGCAACAGCACATAAATTACAGAGTGAGAGTAATACTTCAAGACTCTCGTACATTCATTGGAACATTTAAAGCTTTCGACAAACACATGAATTTAATATTAGGAGACTGCGAAGAATTTAGAAAAATTAAATCTAAAAACAGCAAGACTGCAGACCGAGAAGAGAAAAGATCTTTGGGATTTGTGTTACTGCGAGGAGAAAATATTGTGTCCTTAACTATTGAGGGGCCGCCCCCGCCTGAAGAAGGTTTACCCCGGGTACCTTTACCAGGTGCCATTGGTGGACCCGGAGGCGGGCGAGCGGCTGGTCGTGGCGCTGGACCTACTGGTGCCCCTCCAGGCTTGCAAGGGCCTGCCAGAGGAGTTGGTGGTCCATCTCAGCAACACATGGCTCCAGGCTCTCGGGGCCAGTTATCTGCACCTCCTCAGATGCGAGGTGGTCCAATGATGGGCGGCCCGCCACCAGGCATGATGGGTGCACCGCCGGGCATGGGCCGCGGTGGGCCAGGAGGTAGAGGACCGCCAGGGATGCGACGTTATTAAATATTTGAAGTAGTGCTCCACTGTACTTGTGATGTCATATCTAATTGACTAGTGTATTTTGAAATTAGCGTCTGACTCTTGTACTATGACTGTTATAAATTATCAACATTCATACACATTGATTAAGTCAAAGAACATCTAAAAAAGGGACAGTAAAATTCACAAAGTACATTGTTTGTTTCTGAAGTTCTGTATACTGTCATAGTCATTAGACTATTTGGCATGACTTGCAGTCTCGCATTCCTTGCTTCAACTGCGGTAAGTTTGAAGAAGGTTATAATTATATGGTGTAAATACATTTCATTCTTTTAAAGTACTTTTATACAGTACTCATTTATGTTTAAAGTAAGCAGGAATTTTTGTTTACTTAAAAACTAATGTAACATGGTGTTCATACTGAGTTGAGTGTATAAGTCCTACCAAAATGGACAATCACTTTGTTTGAATAGCTTCTCTAGTACCTAAGTAATAATATAATACTGTTATTGTCATGCAAGATGGTAGTATATTTTTGTGATGTAATATTGCGTACCTTAGAATAGAAAACTGATTGATTATCTAATTGTTTGACAAACAAAAGTAGAAAAAAAGGTACAAGTACTGTCTTTTTTTATAAAGTAACTAGTGACCCGCCTCAGGTTCGCACGGGTGCAATGGATGTTATTATACATATATAAACCTTCCTTTTCAATCACTATCTATTAAAAAAAACTGCATCAAAATCTGTTGTGTAGTTTTGAAGATTTAAGCATACTTAGGGATATAGGGACAGAGAAAGCGACTTTGTTTTATACTATGTAGTGATGGATACATAGATAGAGTAGATTTTGACTGTAGTGTCAGGCTTCAGGAATCAGTGTTGTATATTGTGTGAATGTAAAGTGTTGAAAACTTGTTTTTGACTGGTACTGTACCTGTTAATTTAAAATTAGAATCCCAACGTCTCAATTTTATTGGGTGACTTTCTAAAATGCTTGACACGTCCTTCATCTCTTGTGTTATTTTTATTAAAACTAATTACATCACTTGGCTATTCCATTATGCCAAATTGTATGTCAATAGAGGCCTGACCATGAAATGAGTAAGATAAGAAAAGTTTTACCACATAGTTTTTTATATAGGAACTATTTGAGAATAGATGACTAAGCTTTCAATGTGAATTGAACACATCAAACAGCCTATTGCATACCACTGCGGGACAGGCCTCTCCCAATGCCCGCTGTAGCAAAGCTATAAACTAAAATTAATCTCAAATGTCCATAGTGCAAATCATTGCATTGCAACAACAGATAATGGGTCCAGATAGAACAGACAGAATCAAGTAATTTATATCCCTTTGGTTTGTAAAATGGTAAGAGTTTTATTCTAAGAGAGAAGTCCATAAGATAATGTTTGCCTGCAAGGTATTAATTTCAATAGTAAAGTCAGCAGTTTAAAAACAAATCTAATGGATTATGGTCCTATAAGAAAATAAATTCTTACTTAAATATATTATTTGTGGTTTAATTTTGATCCTGTTGTGAAATTTTGAATGTTTCATAGCAATCTGTGGGAGAAACACCAGCAGCGGTAAGATGCGACTTATGAGATATGTCGCGCATGAGATGACAAAATTTGTCTTCGTAGACTAACATTTAGTTTTTCCTAACATGCTTGCCACGACGGAGATATTTGTCTTCGTAGACAAATTTTCTCGTGGCAAAGACAAGTTTTGATCATTTACTCTGTTTACGCATTCAGTTCATTCTTTAAAATACTTACCTATCTGTCAAAAAGTAACAATTGACTTTTGCAATATTATCTAAATAGAATACAGTTTGCTGTAAAAATTTGGTACCTAACGACATCGATAAAGATTTTACTAATTAAATTAAATAAGAAAGTGTAGGTACCTACCATGGAAGAAAACCGTCCAAGCCTTTTTTTCTTTTTAACGTGCGGAAATCCCTTCGGATACCCCCCCGCCGGCCAGCGGGGGTGGTTATGTCGTGTCTCGACTAAAACCGCATGGTGTCCTCCCCAAGTGTCCCTTGCCGGGCACCCCGGGTAAGCCCTCGAAAGGATAAACCCAGGGTAGTCAAAAAATCGTCAGCTCTTAATTTTTCTATCAGAGCCATAGGTTTGGACATCCTCCAAAGCCGTGTAAATTCCATATCTGGTATATCAAATGGATCACATACATCTCTTACTCGCTTCCTTTGTATTTTTCGTTGTTCTCGTAAGTAATAAATGTACAATAAATTATTTACGTACGGAAAAGCCATCTTTTCAACTTTGAGACACAGTAGAGTAGAATGTCGTCCTCAATAACTCACGACGACAATTATCTCACGCGCTTACGTCAAATTAAGACAAAACAACTCAGACGTGCATGTTGCCGTTTGTAGAGATAAGTTACCACAGACACAGATAAATAAAAATCCGTTTTGTCTACAATGTGAGATACTTCACGACATAATAGGACGCGCATGTTAGCACCTATAGAGATAGACAAATATGTCGTGAATCGACGACAAAACGGCACGAGATAATTATGTCACGGGTCGCATCTTAGCGCTGCAGGACAAGCAGAAAGAAGTGTTTTTAAAGGTGCTGACAAAAGTGGTAGAGTCAAGCAAGTCATTTTGGCCGTTGCATGAATGGGCCGACTCGACCGGGGAAGCACCACCCTCTCACAGAATATCGACGCCAAGTAACAGTATTTGAACTGTTGCGTTCCGTTTGGTGAGTGAGAGTGCCGGATCCCAAACTCCTTTCCCATCCCCTCCCAAACTCCTTTCCCATCCCCTCCCAAACTCCTTTCCCATCCCCTTTCCTTTACAGGGTCGGCAGCGCGAGTGTGACGCCACTGGTGTTGCAAACGTCCATAGGCCGCGGTAACCGCTTCCCATCAGGTGGGCCGTGTGCTTGTCTGCCACCTTAGTGGTATAAAAAAAAAGTACAACTATGTATGACAAAAGCCAGTTAGCTTCATTCCACACAGTGTTATAAATGGCTCCATAGTCCATTTCGTAGTTTTACCTTTTGTAATTTGTTTTTACTGTTTCACCTTTTTGTTTGATCTGCCAGTCTAACTGCCGGTGGGTCACAATTTTTATATTTTTAAATATATTTGTTTTTTTTTTTATATAGAATATATTTATTTATTTTCAAAAAGCGGAATATAATGTGTCCATCGTCCAATGACGGGTTGGCATACAGCATATTGCCGGCGGCGGCGCTTATGCTCCAGCAACATTTGATCATATGCCAATGACGAGTGTTTGTGTAGAAAGCACATTTGTCCTTATTTATATTTATTATTTATTATATATATATTTATAGCGACGGCCTCTGTGGCGTGGCGGTAGTGCATTCGGCTGCTACGACAGGGGGCGCGGGTTCGATTCCCGCTCAGTGCAAATATTTCTATTCATGCATATGTATATTTGCATTGGTCTGGATGTTTCTATGTATAATATGTATGTATTTACAAAAAAAAAGTATATAAGTATGTTTATCCGCATTCTGGAAACACAAGCTAGTTAAACTATGCTTACTTTGGATCTAGAAAGCGCTGTGTAGAATGTCGTAGAATATTTATTTATTTATTTATTTATAAGGCCGTCAAGGAAGGGGCTAGGTACCATTTTAGGATCGCCAGCATCTGGGATGGTGGTCCACATCTTCTGGACTTCACTGTAGCTTCTCACCATCCAGCGGGGAGCAGTCGAATGACGGAACAAATATATAAAAAAAAATCGTTGGGTAGCGATACGGTTTACCTTCAAGACAGCTTCCTTGAACCCTCTCAATTCGAAGTAAATAAGTTTTATATGTACCACCCCACGATAGATGTGCGATAGATAAATTACAGATGTGGGCGATTCGTTCAACACTAATTAAGATAGGTCCGTGGTCAGTAAGAGTTGACTTTAGAACCAATGTTGTTGAGGGATTACCTTTTTTTTTGTTTCGTGCGGAATAAAGACGCCGGGGTGTAAGGTTGCCCATAGAGCATATCCCTCGCACCCCAACTGACCCTGGGCCATCTCCGGTTTCGAGATGGCCCCCTCGGGTTTGGGAACCTCGGTGTACCCGTCTTGCCCCGGTTTGGTTTGGCGCTAGTCGCCCCGCCGTCCCGGCCTGCTTCTGCTGGGGTGACAGGCGGCCTCACCTGCCACCCCCACGCCTGCGCTCATGGAGGACGGAGGTCGTTAAGCGACCTCCGGCACCTGAGTCGCCTGCGATGCGCGGCGAGCATGTTGCGGGCTCAGCGGGCCGGGAGAGTTCTGAACCTCTCCCGGGCGCGCTCGCGCTTCGCACCATTGCCGCAATCATGCTGCCGAGCGAGAGGACTCCCACCCCGATGGCTGCCACGAGGTCACGTCTCGGCGCCTCCCACGCCGGGCAGTCCGCCAGCGTGTGTCAGCCCTGAGTCCTCGCTAGCGTCGCAGTGATGACACTCAGGCCTTGGGTCCTTCCTGATCGGATGCAGGTGGTCCCCGAAGCACCCCTTCCCGGAGACCACCTGCGCCAGTCGGTACGAGAGGCTTCCGTGTCGCCTCTCTAGCCAATCCTCCATGATGGGCCTTACCGCCGCTATTGCGGCGTGCCCTGCGCTTGGTCGCCCAAGTCGTTCCTTCCACTCCACCACGATGGCCTGGCGGAGCTGGGACTGCACGGCCTCGATTTCTCGTTTCGGCTTCCCTCCGGCGCAGGCCTTGCTGCCAACCCTGTGGTCAGCCGGCTTGCCTCCCGCTGCACACCTAAAACAGTGCAGCGGGGCGCCACAGGTGCCGGCCTTGTGACTGGGCTGGCCACAGCGGAAGCAACGGTCACCCGCAGTCACTTCCGCCGTGCAGTGCACCCCCACATAGCCCACCGACAGGCACCTAAAGCACCTAGTCGGTCGGGCCTGCAGGAGCCGTGCCTGCGCCCTCAGGAAGCCTCCTACCAGGAGGCTCCGCCCATCAGCGACCTTTTGGGCCGCTGCGATAGGGCAGCCGACAACTGCTGCCCCCTGTCCACCGCGGCCGAAGCGTATAGCTCCGGCCTTTACTGTGTCTGGAGAGCAGTCCCCGGCCTCCGCCACGGCGTGCCTAAGCTCCTCAGCCGTGACGGAGTCGTCCAGGCCCGTGATGCGCACTTCTGCACATTTAATGGGCCTGGAGACCCGGACGTCGGCTGCATCCAGCGACTCCTTCAGCCTAGCCGCTAGGGCGTCAGCCTTGGGGCCACTGGCGGCTCCGGGGACCTCGAGAAGCCGGGCTCCCGTCCGTGTGCTCTTGCACAGGACGCCCGGGATCTCGAGGGCCCGTTGAGGTCTACGTTGGCCTTCACCTTGGCCAACACCTCGGCATACCCCATGCCTCTCCCCGCTGCCTCCGCCTTCAGGGTGATGACGACGGCCGTAGTGCGAGGGGCACGGAGCTTCCCCGGCGCTGCTTTCGCGGCGGCCGCGGCCTTCCTGGCCTTCTTCGCGGCCTTCCGCCTGCTTTTGTTGGCTCCAGCCACCTCCCAGCCCCCTTCCAAGGGGGTTCTGGTGGGGGTAACCGGAGCCGCGACTGGGGCTGGGGACGTCTTCCCCTTGCCCTTGCCCTTACCCTTCCCCTGAGTGGGAGCGGGGCCCTGAGCGGGAGCGGGGCAACGAGCCGGCTCCGGCAGAGCCTCTACTGCAGCCGGGCGGATATTACCCTTCCGGGATGCAACCGCGTAGCCGGCCACCGGTGCCGCCAGAGGCGGACGGCGGATGGAGTCCATTAGGGCCTCCATTCGACTCATCATACGCTCCTCTAGCGCCTCCACATACGTGAACCAAGGCTCCACCGGTGGTACTCTCTGCGGTGCTGGCCGAGCCGGCTGTGCCGGCTGCTGCACCGGTTGTACCAGCCGCTCCAGCTGCGCCGACAGCGCCTGCTGCGACTGCCTCGCGGACGAGCGAGTCACGCGCGCCGGCTCCACCGGTTGTGCTCGCTGCACCGGTTACGCCTTTTGAGTCGGGCTCGCCATCCCTCTCCTCTCCCGCTCCTCAACGGCTGCAGCTAGTCGAGCCGTCTCCCGACGGAACTCGGCCAGCTGCGCCGCGAGGGCCTCATTTTCGGAGGCGATGCCGAACACAATGTGCAGCATCGCCTCCTGATCGGGGTTCGGAGACCCCTGGAAAAACGCATTCACTTGCTGGAGTTTCTCCATCAGAGACCGCGTCTTCCCACCTGGTTCCGACACCGCCGAGGTGGAAGGCCTCGGCGGTGACTTGTCCGCGGCCCTCTCAGGGGCCGAGGGGACTCGGGTGGATTGCCCAGCCCTCGTTCCACCTCGCGCCCCTCGGCGGCCTGCTGCCACCTTTGACGCAGGCTTTGATGCCTCGTCACTGCTGTAGGAGGTCGTCCCGGTGAGGGTGCTGTCCTCATCCGACACGTCCTCCCCTAGCCGGGAATTTGCGCGCCGTCTGCGCTTACAGGTCTGCTTTACAGCAAGATCCGCCGGGCTGCTCGCCCTGCTACGCTCGTTGGCGGTGTCAAATTTCTCCGACACCGCCGAGGTGTTTGGCGTCACCTCCACGCCTGAGTGCTGCACGACTTCCGCGCAGACTCCGTCATTCTCGATGTCCTTGTTCATGCCCTTTTTGTTTTTGTTTGTTCGATCCGGTTTATATGCGATATTTATGTTTATGTTCATAGCTTATCCCACGAGTATGGGCGAAAGGTGGTCCATCCAGGCGGAGCCCCCTGCACCTGGATAAGCCTATATACTATGGAGGTCGGCTGGTATCCATAGGTTTTTACGACTTCGCTGTCGGGTGTTATAGACTTTTCCTTGTCGTGGGCCGGCCCATAAAGGCAAGCCCTTCGGTCAGGAAGTTCACAGTGTACCCTTCTGGAGTCACCAGTCAGGTCGTTGCTGATCACCTGCCGATTACGGAACGCGAGAGGATGGCTAGTCCTCTCTCACCGGCGGCGGCACAAGTGCCCGTCGGCCCCTGCGTTAGCAGTGGGCCAACCCGCCCCTGGATCCCCCAGGACCCTATGGTGGCCTCAGCCACTAACACCATCACTCATCCTGTCTTCTCTGAAAGCAGAGGAGTACGGAGAGCGATGTGTTCCCGCCACGTTGGGTATTAGCCGACGATCAATGCCAACCCCATGAAGGGGAAGCCATTGACCGCCGCCCAGGGTGTACCGGCCGCTTCGATTCCGTTCCCCCCGGACTGCAGCGGGATCGGAATCGGAACGACACTCGAAGAGGTTACCCAACACACCCCAATATAAATTAATACCTTGTGTTAATTGTGGCGAAAAATGGTTTCGGAAAGTGATTCCAGTGACATGGATATTAATTTAACTCCCGTCGAAATTAAAGAACAGACAAAAGCTGTTGTTAATAATCTATTTCCAATTATTCCAATTTCACTTTAAATTTCAACTGATTATCAATATACCTGTTTCATTAAATGTGTGTGTAGTATTTTAATTTCCTCACATAGTCGAAATGAAAAGTAGAGTGTTTAACTCGGGTGAATGTCACCATTTCACCCTCGGATTATTGGCGCTCTCACTTCGTTCGAGCTTCGAGCGCCAGAAATATTACGGGTGAAATGGCTGACTTTCAACCCTTGTGTAACAATCTAATATTACGATAAATTTACTTGAATGACTTTTAGGTCGACTAGATTTTTCACTTCAATATCAAAATATGCATGATGAGCGCGTCCGCTCGCACTCGTCCGGAGTGCTTCAAGCGTGTCGAACATTTCTCATTCTGCCCCACGGCCGCGGTGTGCTGGCACTCAGGACGTACCTACACTAGATGTCTGTGAGTACCTACGTGGTACGTTAGCTGCTTAGGTAGGTTTATAGATATACTTAAATAAAACTTTATAACATTTAATAGATATTGGTTTCAATCTTTAGTAGGTTTTAGTTATTATGTAGGTAGGTATACATTCAGAGCTTAATAATATACTGTTAATATCTTAATAATTAGGAGTAGGTTGATTGAAATCATACAATAGTTTGAATACTTCTTAAAAAACTGGTACACACTAGATAAATTAATGTAAATGAAAATGAATCTTACAGCTTCGTGATCGTGATACTACGATACGACATCAACTGCCTGCATTCAAAATCATTTCAATATGCATAAACATAGACAATGTGCTGGCTTCCACTATGTTACCAAGACAGATATGGCTTAAAAACGTTTCATAGTATGCGTACTGATTTTAATCCAATGAATGAATGTTATAATAACGGTGATTTTGTGAACGGATAACTTATACATAGACGCACAAACCTTAAAATCTACAATAAAATGTTAATAATTATGTTTATGAAAAAATAGAACCGACTTAAGTCCGTTATATAAGTATACTAAAACCTCTATAATGTAACAAATACATTTTTGAAATCCGCATCAAAATCGGTTCAACCAAACCCGAGAAAATCGAAAACATACAAAACATACAGGTGAAACAGTGAACCTTGAACAGTGAGTCCTTTGGAAATCGGTGAAAATGAAGTATAAACGCAACTTACACCTGAGTAGGTACAGGTTCCGGCTTTTGTGTTTGTCCGTCGGTAAAAGGGAGAGTCCGGCTAAGATCTACTTACTTCGGTTTTGCATAGCGTGCTCTCTGCGGTATATCGGACTGACAGTTGTCAGTCTATAATCAAGCTGCCAGCTGACAGGCTGATGTGGTAGAGAGAACGCTTGAAAACCGAAGCAATCCGATCTTAGCCAGATATATTATCACTCTTCTTTCCGACGTCCAACCCAAACGCCGGATACTTACTCAACACGTAGGTAGATACCTACAACCTACATACAGTTATAGTTCAAGCAAGTGGTTTTAAAGTCCCTAATGACAATATCCGCAAGATGGGTGGCATCTCTTTCCGTCAACGCCACAACGACAACCGCCACTGGTATCACCTTTACCACCGGGGCCCCATCGTCTGCCACGCGTCACCCAACATATTTCCGTTTTACATGCTGAACATTTCACCCAGTCACATCCCCACTTCTTAGTGATTATAGCACTACATTCTGGGCATTCTAGGGCTTCTCCTTTGGCGATCAACGAATTCAGTAGTGTTCGAGTACCATCGTCAGTTTCACTAGCATTGGAACCAGGAGCTGTCTGCTTAAGCTTGGTACGATGCTGTTCACACGTCACCCCTTCGTGTATGGCCTTTAAACATAAAAAGATATAGAAAGTTAGTTTTAATTTTGAATCTCCAAGGAATCTAAGAGCCCACGAACGCCTGACTTACGTCATAGTACCTTTTTTTTTCCCGCGGAAATCCCCTTGGTTACCCCCCCCCCCCCCCCCGCAGGCCAGCGGGGGCGGTTATGTCGGGCTTGAACGACTAAAGCGGCGAGACGGCGTGCGGTCTCGGGTCTACAGACCGTGTAAGGTTGCCCATAAAGCATATCCCTATACTTAGTGTTCTGTGGTGAAAGTAAAGAGGTAGTTTTCAGGGTTCCGTACCTCAAACAGAAATAACGGTACCCTTATAGTTGTCCGTCTGTCTGTCTACCAAGACCTTTTTCTCAGGAACGCGTAGAGGGTAGTGGCATCAAGTTGAAATTTACACCATATACTCAGGTTTGCAACGCCTTGAAGCAGTAAAAAAATCAAACTTCTAGGTCAATGCATTCAAAAGGTACAGCCGTTTTTTTTTTTTCTTAGCTGAATAGTGTGCGCGAAAGACACTTCCAAAGTGGTAAAATATGTGTGTCCCCTGTGTGTGTGTAACTTCTAAAAAAAGAGAATGATAAAACTCAAAAAAAATATGATTTACATTACCATGTAAACTTCCACCGAAAATTGGTTTGAACGAGATCTAGTAAGTAGTTTTTTTTAAACATCATAAATCGTAAACCGCAATTTACCTACTCAAATTATTAAAAAAATATTTGCTGCTACGGAACCCTTCATGGGCGAGTCCGACTCGTACTTGGCTATATATCATCAATATAGGCTATATATCATCACGCTAGTACCCAAGGCAGTCGAGCAGTAATCATAAATGTCAACAAATCCGGTAGGCCATATATGGGTTAAATTGGGTGTGTGCAACGGATGTTCGAAATACGCCACGGGCGAAGCCGAAAGAGCCAGCTAGTTCGTAGATAAACTAACCGATAACTGAAACGGAAATAGTTGGCAAACCATAATAATAGTAAAAGAGACACCTACCTGACACGGTATACAGTTGATGTTTTTGCAAATAGGGCATGGAAATTTTTTAACTCCGGGTTCACAAAGAGCCCATCCTTTACAATCCCGTGTACGACAGTGGAATGCATTTCGAGTACCACTTTCGGCCGCAGCTAGACCACGTGCCAACCAACGTTCATAATCTTGAGGAGTCACCAAAGCACGGATTTCTCGTTCTTGTAACATATCTTGACATCCAATAGCCGGGCAAGAGACATTAGGCTCTCCGCAATGACGCACTACATCTGACAGACAATCTTTGCAGAAAATATGCACACATTCACGCAGCACTACTCCTCCGCCAGGTGGGTATTGTTCCATACAAACACCGCACTCAAAATACTCTGCGTTAGGGACCAGCGCTTGTTGCTCCAATTGCATTAGCTCCGTATAAACGTCTCCAGCTTTGGTTTGTAAGTTGTTTTTATCCTCATTTGATATCTGAATTTGTTTGATTTGTGAGGCTTCTTCAACTTTCTTTTCTGAAATGAACATACATAAGTAATATTTAAAACAAAATTTATGTAGTCAACTAGTTATAACAAGTAACAACCTACCTAGTGACTATGAATTCACTGTATAAGACCTTTAGTATCTACCGTTTGTGCGTTCGATAATCTCATCTCACAATGTCTCAATTTCACTGGGTGGAATGGGAAAACAAATTGCACCCATGAGAAGCTGGGCGGGTCGCTAGTATTACTTACCATCCTACTAATATTAGACTAGGCGCTACAGGTTATCCTGGGGTTATCCTTTCGAGGGCTTACCCGGGGTGCCCGGCAACGGACACTTGGGGAGGACACCGTGCGGTTTTAGTCGAGACACGACATAACCGCCCCCGCTGGCCAGCGGGGGGGTATCCGAAGGGATTTCCGCACGTAAAAAGAAAAAAAAAGGCGCTACAGGTTTTTGATTATGCAAAATCCGAGGGCCGACAACTACGACCGGATTCCTATTCCTGAGATCCCAAATAACCATTAAACACATGTCATCTTGCCGCCATAGGTGTGATGGTCCCATTCCGCTTTTTTTTTCCAACTTTTTCAATACTTGCGAATGTTCTGCGATAACGACAATATACCAAGTTGTAGATAATTTCTTGACAAATATGAAACTGAAAAAAACCGGCTAAGTGCGAGTCGGACTCGCACACCTAGGGTTCCGTACAAACCTGTAGGTATATAAGTAAACTTTAAAATTTTCAAAAATATTTTTTATTATATGATGTAACTAAAAAATTACAGTTTTCGCAATTTTTCCTTTATCTGTACTATAAGACGTTACTTCGTACCTAATTTCAAGATTCTAAGTTCACGGGAAGTACCATGTAGGTTTTGATGCTCGTGCGAGTTTCGAAAATTTGCGGCATAAACGGCTGTATCTTTTCATTGCTTTGGCTTAGAAGTTTGATTTTTCACAGCTCCAAGGGACAGTAGACCTGAGTATTAGATATAAATTTCAGTTTGGTACCTCCACGCGTTCCTGAGAAAAACGGTCTTGACAGACGGACGGACGGACGGACAACGAAGTGATCCTATAAGGGTTCCGTTTTTCCTTTTGAGGTACGGAACCCTAAAAATCGTAGGTTATTTAGAAACTGAGTTTTTCTGCCATTTCACAATTTTTTTTTTAAATTTTGCCTGAGATACGCAAACACTTACGAATCTAGTTTATTAAAACTTCAGGATTTTTTAAAGTCTACATAAGCTACAACTTGTCCAAGTTTCAACTCTTCATATTAATATTGACCAATATATAAACATATGATACATTATCATATCATTATATCATTGTCATAATATCATAGACCAATAATTTGCTAATTTGTATATTAATAAATTATTGGTCTATGATATTAATTAAAACGGAGTGTAGATTTTCAAAATTTCGCGCTAAAATCACGGTTTAACGCAATTTACCGGAGATGTTTTTGAGATTTGTTTTAAAAAAATACATGTTTTTACGGCTACGGCTTTAAGATAGCCCACTCGGGTGTGGGAACCACGGTGTCCCCATCTCGCAAGCGTCGCCCCGCCACTCCGGCCTGCTACAACTGAAGTTTAACAGTACAATGGCTGACAAAACGTTAATGTCTATAGTAATAAAGTATGTTATAGTAGTAGTATGTTATAGTAATAAAGTCACATGGTCCAACAGAACTAAGGAACAAATTAATAGTTATTTCATGGAATTTAATAAAACGTTAAAGATTTTCCGAAAGAAGAAACCGGTTGTTGTCATAGTTTTTGTTATAGAGCAAACATGTAGCCGTTAACCATAGATTATATAGTGATATTATCTGTGCACTTAGTGAGTCGGCGGAATGTAGTGTGTTCATTTCCAGCCGTAAAAAAAGGGTTCATGTACCAGGGAGGAACAAACACTTCAGTGCCGCTCACGGGCAGGCTAGGCGGAAGTTTCACATATGGTCAGAATAGGGTAAACCGAAGGATCTCCCATCCTTCGGTTTACCCTATTCTGACCCTATATCTGGTGTACGAATGCGCAAAATTTGATCCGTCTTTAAGTCAAAGCTTAAATGGTGTCAAAACATGAGGATAAAATAAGGCTGAATTTATTTGCTTTACTTGCGTACTCAGGTTGGTTCAATTCAGGCAGTTTTTGGAAAACCACACAGAAATTAAGACTCGGTCTAGCCTGCCTAGTGACTGTGGAAGGGGTTGCAAATTTCAAACATGTGGTATTGTTCCGGTAATAAAAGTCTACTTACAGTTTGTAAGGGTCCGTGTATTTAGTTCACACATATACCTAACACAGTAGTCACATACACAGAACAGGATAAGTTCAGAAGGAGAAAGTTTACAGCACAGTAGATGAAGACAGAAAGATAGGACATGTAACCGTGAATTTTGGATATTCTAATCAATAATAAAAATGTTTATATCAGTAGAACTGCGGGTCAAAATCTATTTGCTACGAACGCTGAACTAAGAGTGTCTATCATAGATCATTCGTAACAATTCACCGCATACCGCCACTGAACGAACATATCGAAGCGGGTCGCGTATTTCCAATATACACTACAGCGTCAACCGGTACGATATGTTTGTGTAAATGTTTTGTATAGTTAATATATTTTGTGCATATCTAATTTGTAGTTTATTAAGTTGTATAAAGTTATTAGATATATAAATTAAGTTAGTTATTGTAAATAAATGTATATACATGTAACATCATTGAGATAATGTGTAAATATGTAAATACTAAATAAATAACTGTAAATATGTATATATTGTAAATAAATGCTATAGGTAGACCACATCACTCCCCTCCAGAGACCGTCAAGGGCGATAAAAATCAGTAAATTTAACACGACGACCAGAACGAGTCTGATAAGTTTTTATTTTATCAAAAGGAACATTGTTGTGGTCTGTCTCCTCTGCCAATAAATATGCAGGTTTTAGACGATCGATGGAAACTGTGACGGGCTTTCCCTTGATATCAAGTTTGAAATACTTATCTGCCTTGCTCAGCACTTTATGTGGGCCTGTATAAGCGGGTTGAAGGGATCCACGTGACGCGTCTTCACGTAGGAAAACGTGGTCAGTGGTTGCCAGATCCTTGAAAATAAATATTTTGCCATTACTATGGCGGGCAGCTGGTACAGGCTGTAACTTCTGAGCAAACGAACGTATTCGGGCAATAAAATCGATGGGGTCAGTTGTAACACTTGTGCTACTTGAATTGAAAAATTCCCCTGGTAGGCGAAGTGGTTCGCCGTAAACTAGCTCGGCTGACGACGCCTGAAGATCGTTTTTAAAGGCACTTCTAATGCCAAGTAGTACCCATGGCAAGGTCTCAGTCCATTTTTCGCTAGCATGACAAACGATTGATGCTTTCAACTGCCTATACATTTGTTCAACCAAACCATTGCAACATGGCCTATATGCCGTTGTTCGTTTGTGCTGAAAGCCTGCTATTTTAGACAGTTGTTCAAACAAAGCCGACTCAAACTGCCGACCTCTCCGTAACAATCGCAACAGGGCAACCAAATCGGGCTATCCACCCTGATACTAAGGCTTTGGCTACCGTTTCGGCAGTAATGTCAACGATGGGCATAACTTCAGGCCATCTCGTGAAGCGGTCAACTGCTGTTAAGCAATACTTATAGCCTTGGGACAGTGGTAATGGGCCCACTAAGTCTATATGGACTTGATTAAAACGTGCCCGTGGTAAGTTAAACGTGCCTAACGGAGCGGATACATGGCGGCTCACTTTAGCACGCTGACACTCGATACAAGTTCGTGCCCATTCTCGACAGTCTTTTCGTATGCCTGGCCAGACAAATCGTTCTGCCACTAATTTGGCAGAGGCCGACACACCAGGGTGACTAAGGGAATGAAGGCTGTCAAACGCTTGCTTATGAAGCATTTTAGGCACAAATGGGCGTGGATGCGTCGTACTGACATCGCAGTACAGGTGACCATGACTCCCGGGAATATTTAACTTCTCTAATTTCAGAGATGACCCTTCTTTCAAAAGGTGCTTTAGCTCATCGTCTGAGGCTTGTGATTCCGCTAAATGGTCAAGGCTAACTGGGGCTTGAAGTTCATTTACACGGGATAAGGGATCTGCCACTACATTATTTTTACCAGATATATGCTGCACATCAGTGGTTAACTGGGTAATAAAATCCAAATGACGAAATTGTCTTGGAGAACATGTTTTCTTCCGGTCATGAAACGCAAATGTGAGTGGCTTATGGTCCGTGTAAATGACAAAGTGCCTTGCCTCCAGCATATGACGGAAATATTTAATGGCCTCGTATATGGCTAGTAATTCCCTGTCATAAGGAGAGTATTTTATTTGGGAAGGACTGAGTTTACGGGAGAAAAACGCTAATGGTTGCCAGCCATTCTTATCTAGCTGCTGCAATACCGCACCGATTGCTGTGTCCGACGCATCGGTAAACAATGCAAGTTTGGAATTGCCATCGGGGTGAGCTAGTAAGGCTGCCTCGGCTAAACTAGCTTTACAGTCCTCAAAGGCTTTTAGGGAATCCTCACTCAACTTAATCGGGCGAGACCCTTTCACATTGCCAACTAAAAGTTTATGTAGTGGGGCCTGAATTTGGGCTGCTTGGGGCATAAATCGCCTATAAAAGTTAATCATGCCCAGAAAGCGCCTAAGTTGGCGTACATCTTTAGGGGCAGGAAAGTTTCTAATAGCGTCAACTTTAGAGTCTAGTGGTTTGGTGCCTTTAGCTGAAACGCTGTACCCTAAGAAAGTTACTTCTGAAGCACCGAAAACGCACTTAGACGTGTTGACCACCATGCCAAAATCTCTCATCCTTGAGAATAAAGTCCGTAGAAGCTCCTCATGTTGGACCTCACTACGAGAAAATACGAGAAAATCGTCCAAAAATGAGTAGCAAAAATCGAGACCTCGGGTCATTTCGTCCACGAAACGTTGAAAGGTTTGCCCAGCGTTCCGCAGACAAATGGTGTTGTAATAGCCGTCTTTGGTATGTCGTTTGGATTGACTGGAATCTGGTTAAAGGCCTTTACGAGATCGACTGTACTAAAGACGGTGCAACCTGAAATGCTGTGAGCAAAATAAAGCATATGCTTTATTGGGTACCTGTCTGGTATGGTCCTGGCATTGAGCAATCGGTAGTCTCCGCAGGGTCGCCAGCCGTTATCTTTTTTAGGAGCTAAATGAAGAGGTGATGACCAAGGGCTGTCTGAAGGTCTGGCAGTACCGTTGGCCATCATCAGTTGAAACTCCTGTTGGGCGATTTTCAACTTATCTGGCGCCAAACGTCGAGGAGAACAAGAAACTGGAGGGCCTGGTGTCGTGTGTATATAGTGTAAGGTGTTGTGTGGTGTGGTGCGATGCGTACCGGCTGGCCGAGTAATTTCTGGAAAATCTTTTAAAATTAAATGATACCTTGAATCACCAGTACACACCTTTACACTAGATATAGAGGAGTCTGAGTGATTCAAAGCAGAAGTACACATATTTGTATTACTATCTATTAATCGTTGGTTACGGCAATCAACGACTAAAGAGTAAAATGACAAAAAATCAACACCGATTATAGGTTTAGTTACATCAGCTACAACAAAACGCCACTTAAAGTCCTTACGTAGACCAAGATTAAGGTTCAACTCCACACAACCGTATGTACATATGGCCGTCCCATTGGCGGCACACAGTTGATAGTTGGTAAACGCACGACGATCACGGAGCAGACAGCGAGGATAGAAACAGAGGTCGCTTCCAGTATCGACCAGAAACTGCGTCTTTGACTTTCTGTCTGTGACGAACAGGCGACCAGTAGAAGTGGGGCAATCGCCAGTCGCCATTACCGACTGCCCGGAGCGTTTCCCGCCTTGAAGTCACATGGCTTCATGCAGTGGTGAGTGGTGAGCCTTGGAACCGAACTTCCCGTGATACTAACACAAGGGAAACTGCTTGTAGTTGGCCTCAGAACGGGTGGATGAACGGCTGCGGCTGCGATCACGATTCTTGCTGCGCTGACGTTGCTTTGGTAGGCCATCACAAAGTTGCACGGTCAGACGTTTCATAGCGCTCTTCAGTTCCGCTATTTCACTCGCCAGTGCATTGACGGTAGGTCCAGCTGCTGAACTGGAAGCTACGTGAGCTGAAGGTGATACAATGTCCTGTACCCGATCTGCAAGTCCAGCTAGGGCCTCTAAAGTACTCTCCGGCTGCGATGCCAACAGTGGTTGGATATTTGATGGCAGGCGGCTGCTTCAAATAGTGCGCAAGAAATCTTCGGGGACGTTCGGACCTGCTAAACCCTGAAGATGGCGCAGAAATTGAGAGGGCTTTCGATCTCCCAGCTCCTCGTGCATCAAGAGTTGCTTTACTTTACGCTCTTGTGAAGCTGACAGTCGCTTAACCAATTCTACCTTCAATTTCTCATAACGCATCTGAGCTGGAGGATTCATTATAATGTCTTTTACCTCTTTCGAAATATGTGGCTCCAAATGTCCAACAACATAATTAAATTTCGTAACATCCGCGGTCACGTTAGCATTTGCGAACTGTGCTTCAATTTGAGCAAACCATAAATCTGGCTCCTCGGGCCAAAACGGGGGTAGCTTCACGGACACACGAAATACGTCGCGAAAGTTCGCGGCAACGTGTTCCACCGGCACATTTGAGGCTGAGGGTATGGTTTGTTCAGATATTGACTCCTTTTCCATCATATTAAATGTTTCAGTAACGGGGTCACCAGTGTGGTATTGTTCCGGTAATAAAAGTCTACTTACAGTTTGTAAGGGTCCGTGTATTTAGTTCACACATATAACACAGTAGTCACATACACAGAACAGGATAAGTTCAGAAGGAGAAAGTTTACAGCACAGTAGATGAAGACAGAAAGATAGGACATGTAACCGTGAATTTTGGATATTCTAATCAATAATAAAAATGTTTATATCAGTACAACTGCGGGTCAAAATCTATTTGCTACGAACGCTGAACTAAGAGTGTCTATCATAGATCATTCGTAACAATTCACCGCATACCGCCACTGAACGAACATATCGAAGCGGGTCGCGTATTTCCAATATACACTACAGCGTCAACCGGTACGATATGTTTGTGTAAATGTTTTGTATAGTTAATATAATATTTTGTGCATATCTAATTTGTAGTTTATTAAGTTGTATAAAGTTATTAGATATATAAATTAAGTTAGTTATTGTAAATAAATGTATATACATGTAACATCATTGAGATAATGTGTAAATATGTAAATACTAAATAAATAACTGTAAATATGTTATATTGTAAATAAATGCTATAGGTAGACCACAAACAGATAGCTGACCTTTTTTGTTGAGCCCATGAATTATCCAATGACAAAACCGCTGGGGCGGCGTGGTACTGAGCCCCACTCGGCACATAACAACCAACAAATAGTAGTTGCAAAGATGATTGATGGACAGTTTGAGACGCAACTAAGTAAACATTTACGGCTGCATGACAACCAGTTTGGTATCCGTGCTGGTTTGTCCACTGAAGCTGCGGTGCTATGTCTTACTTAAGCAGACCGTCTAGTACAGAGGTTCCCAAAACTTGTTTTGTCTACTGCCCACTTTGAGACTAAATTAATTTTTAGCGCCCCCATTTTTTCACCTACTTAAAAAACTATAACTTTAAATTAAATTAATTAATTATTGTGAGCTATATTAGCGGAGATTAAACATTCATTCTAAAATAGACTTTTACTATAATCCGCAAGAGTTAACTTGAGACCTGAGCACAGTAGGTAGTACATAACAACGCTCAGGTCTCAAGTTAACTCTTACGGGCTACACCTGCCAATGAGAAAGATTATTGAAACGCAACTTTATAGTATTCAGACAGAGTATCTTTTATTAAAAAAAAAACAAACATAATCGATTCTTATATAAAAACGAATGTGAAGGATGAATCTGATGCTGTTTAATGAGTTTGTTGATATCAGGTTCCAATTTACTCAAGAACAGCCGCAAGTCGCCACGTTCGGTAACATGCAAACGATTTCTCTTTTTAGTAAGCAGCGTTGCCACAGCTCTAAATCCACGTTCACACAAATATGACGATGGGAATGCTATCAAGAATCGTTGAACGATTGACCACAATCCAGGGTACAATTGCGGGATCGGTTTTTGTAGCCAAAATTCTTGATAGCCATTTTTGAACTTGATTTTTATTTCCTCGTTTGTTGTCAATTCTATAAGTTTTTCTTCCAGCTGAGGTGAGTTTGCTGTGTTGAAATTTGAAAACGGATCTAACACCCAGCCTGGTATTTCCAAGTTCAAAATGTCCTGGTATCGTTCGGTGAAGTCATTTTTTTTTTTATACCACTCAGGTGGCAGACAAGCTCACGGCCCACCTGATGGGAAGCGGTTACCGCGGCCTATGGATGTGTGCAACACCATGCAGGGGCGTCACACTCGCGCTGCCGACCCTGATGTGGAGGTTTTCCAAATGTTGGCAGTAGGCAAACAAGTCGTCGTTACTGCAGTATCCTGCATAAATTCGGAAATTTGTGAAACTCACGTCTGCCCAAATTCTTTTTGTGTAGAAGCAGTTTGGCTGCGAAAGCAGCAACGACATTTTTTGTTTTAATTAAATTTAGTTCATCGCCTTGCAGTTGGAGATTCATGTCGTTGAACATAAATTGTTCAACGAAGGTCTGTCATGTAAGCTATATCATTTTTTTATGTAATGAGCTTGTTGCGCAATTCTATAGGTATCTTTAGTTTCCAAGAACTCTATCACAGAGTCAAACAGGTTGTAAAATCGAGTCAGACAATTGCCTCTTGATAGCCAACGAACCTCATTATGAAGCAACAAACGGTTGGAATCTCCGTCGTTAGTAACACAAAGCTGTTGAAATAATCTATCATTTAAAGAGCTGGTATGGATTTAATTGACTGCTTTGATGACATATGGCAGTGATTGAAATAGTCGTTCACTTAAGTATCTAGCAACCAAATGTTGTCTATGAATAACGCAATGTACAGCAAGTACATCTGGAATTTTATATTTTAAGTACGCTATGAAGCCTTTATGGCACCCTGTCTTAGCCGGAGCGCCATCCGTAGCAACTGATATAATATTTTTCAAGGGAATCTCTTTCTCATCACAAAACTTTTCCAATGTATTGAATATGGTTTCGCCTTTTGTATCGGTCTCTAAATTTCTAGCAAACAATAGTTCTTCACATATTTTCTCATGTTTAATAAACCTCGCGTAAGACAGCAACAATGATTCATTAGTAGGTAAAGTGGACTCATCGAGCTGAATTGAGAATTGACTAGTCTTCAGATGATTGCACAATGATTCTTCAATGTTTTCAGCCATTTTATCAATTCGTCTTTGCACAGAATTATTACTCAAAGGAATTTTTCTGATAATCTGCGGCCGGTTTATGAAGCACAGTAGTTATTACTTCCTTTATTGCTGGCAAAATTAACTCTTCTCCGATGTTGTGTGGTTTGCCTTTTTGAGCAATTAACAACAAAGAAATGCGTTGGCTGAGTATTATGCTTCATCTCTAGGTCTTGAAAATATGCTACATTCTTGTCTTTTTTATCTGGATGCAATTTATTCAAATGATCTTGCAGTCTTGAAGGCTTCATTGCTTGATTCGAAAATGTTTTTAGACATAGAAGGCACTGAGGCGACGATGGGTTTGTGGGATTTTCAATGAATCCGAATTTAATATATTCCACAGAGTATTGCCGTCTCTTCTTTTTTACTTCCGACATTGTTTTGTTTTAAGAAATACGTAAGTAAGTGTTGAACTTAAGTACTGCTTATCTATTACGCGCGAAACCGCAAATGAAAATAAAATAAATATATTAATATAAACTCATAAACTCACGCCTATATCCCCGAAGGGGTAGGCAGAGGTGCTAGCACCCACATTTCGCCAGTTTATGTTTAGGTCCCAATGTAATAGGTGGCGAGCCTATTGCCATTAACCGGGCACTTATAAACCTGCGTCACGACTTATAAAGTCATTGGTGTGTGCCATGGTAAAACCTGGGATCGAACCCGACACCTCGTCTCAGCAGTCCATTACCCATACCACTAGGCTACCGCGGCTTTTTTAAAATAAATATTCCGTTGTTTATATAGGATTGCATAAGCAGCACGCACCGACAGGAATAAGACAAACATGCATTAACTGATTTATCTCATTCGACGCTCAATTGTACTCAACAGGTAATAACAAGTATTCTATGAATCAGCCGATTGATACAGGAATGAACAAATCGGGTTATTTAACAAAAACTTGTTAAAACATGTTTGCCCGCGGTCATCGACGCTCATTCGACGCTCAATTGTACTCAACAAGTAAGAACAAGTATTCTATGAATCAGCCGATTGATACAGGAATGCACAAATCGGGTTATATAACAAAAACTTGTTAAAACATGATTGCCCGCGGTCTATTATCTACGAAAATTACCTATCTAGGAATACTAATAACTATTAAAATGCGAAAGTGAATTATACAATGAATGCCTCATTTAAATTTCTGTACACATATTCTTATTGTTATTGACAATATTTGTCAATGATTTTGACTAATTTTCTATATTTTAATAATATTATATTTTTATTTAATAATTAATTATTGCGATAATATTATTTTAATTTTGATGAATAGAATATACTTTATTGTACACCAACAAAGAAATTTCACAATTGCTTAACTTAGCTATCTATATAGGTATATATATAAAAATGAAACCCGTTTTCCGTTGTCACGACATAGCATGAAAGCGGCTTGACCGATTTGGCTGATTTTTTTTTTGTAGTTTTCTAATACTCTGTACAAGGTTCTTACGGAAAAAAATATTAAGAAAATCTCTCAGAATTTTTTTTTTCGTTCGGTGTGCGAACGAAAAAAAAAATTCTGGTTTTAGTCGATACACGACATAACCACCCCCGCTGGCCGGTGGGGGGTATCCGAAGGGATTGATCCTCCCCAAGTGTCCGTTGCCGGGCACCCCGGGTAAGCCCTTGAATTCAATACATGGCGGATCATTTTGACGTAGCGAAGCACGTACCGGGCCGCTAGTTTAATATAATTATGTACAATGGGCGGTCTTATCGCTTAAAGCCCTAGTTATTAAATATATAATTTTATCATTTGCACATTATGTGACATGTCCTCCTACTGATATAATTTGTTTTTATTTTTACTTCATTTTTAATTAATAATTCAATTCAATCATTCTATTTTATGTTAATTTTAACTTAAATTTCAATGATGTCATTGTTCATTGTAATCACACAATCAAATTTCCATTTTTATGCTAATTTTATTATGGTTCGGAAAAAGTGAACTTCCAGGACGGGACTTGAACCCTCAACCAGTCCCTTCTAGGGGGAATACTCTGACCAACTAGCTAGCTGGACACATCCTATTCGAAATTCTCCGATATATTATGTGTTAAAGTATCATAAAACTATTTTCTATTCATACTCAGACATACTAAATAGTGTATAGTGTGCCACATCCCTATTCTTCCCATTTGCTGTTACCGTTTCCGACTACCGGAATTCTAGCAAACTCACGGAAACAATGAATAAAGTTACAATCATTTTTAAGGTTCCGTAGCCAAATGGCAAAAAACGGAACCCTTATAGATTCGTCATGTCTGTCCGTCTGTCTGTCCGTCCGTGTGTCATAGCCACTTTTTTCAGAAACTATAAGAACTATGCTGTTGAAACTTGGTAAGTACATGTATTCTGTGAACCACATTAAAATTTTCAAACAAAAATAGAAAAACAATTGTGAGTAGGTAATACTTAGAACTGAAACTCAAAAAGTCGTGTAAAAGTAAGTTCCATATTTATCGCGATAAGTCCCGAGACGTTATAAAACTAATGAAACTCAATCATTTTTTTCAGCTAACCTGTCTATGGGTAGGTCTTCAAAAATGAAAGTGAGGTTTCTAACATCACTTTTTTGTACTGAATACTTTGCGCGAGAGACACTTCCAAAGTTGTAAAATGTGTATGTCCCTCCCCTGTAACTTCTAAAATAAGAGAATGATAATGATTTTTTTCTCAAACTAACATAATTTAAGCCTGCAATTGTACATACCTTTTTTTTTTTTTTTTTTTTTTTTTCGTGCGGAAATCCCTTCGGATACCCCCCCGCGTGCCAGCGGGGGCGGTTATGTCGGGCTTGAACCGACTAAAACCGCACGCCGTCTCGGGTCTACAGACGCCGGGGTGTAAGGTTGCCCATAGAGCATATCCCTCGCACCCCGACTGACCCTGGGCCATCTCCGGTTTCGAGATGGCCCCCTCGGGTTTGGGAACCACGGTGTCCCCGTCTTGCCCCGGTTTGGGGGAGGGGCGCTAGTCGCCCCACCGTCCCGGCCTGCTTCTGCTGGGGCGACAGGTGGCCTCACCCGCCACCCCCAGGCCTGCGCTCATGGAGGACACTAACAAATATTTGGATCTTTGTTATCTTAATAAATAAACTTATTGTTATTGTTATTGATAAAACTTAAAAAAATATATGATGTACATTATCATTTATCATGTAAACTTCCACCGAAAATTGGTTTGAACGAGATCTAGTATAAGTAGTTTTTTTGTTACAACGAACTACAAGTACTTTTATATTAAGTTACTTGCTGCTACGGAACCCTTCATGGGCGTGTCCGACTCGCACTTGGCCGGTTTTTAGGGTTCCGTAGCCAAATAGCAAAAAACGGAACCCTTATAGATTCGTCATGTCTGTCTGTCTGTCCGTCCGTATGTCACAGCCACTGTTTTCTGAAACTATAAGAACTATGCTGTTGAAACTTGGTAAGTAGATGTATTCTGTGAATTGCATTAAGACTTGACACAAAAATAGAAAAAAAAAATTTTTGGTGTTCTCTATACTTAGAAGTTAAACTCGAAAATATTTTTTTCATCATCATACGTGTAGAGAGGTCTTCAAAAATGATATTGAGGTTTCTGATATCATTTTTTTCTAAGCTGAATAGTTTGTGCGAGAGACACTTCCGAAGTGGTAAAATGTGTGCCCCCCCCCCTGTAACTTCTGAAATAAGACAATGATACAACTAAAAAAATATATGATGTAGTTTACCATGTAAACTCATGTAAACCGAAAATTGGTTTGAACGACATCTAGTAAGTAGTTTTTTTTTAATACGTCATAAATCGTAAACCGCAATTTACTTTCCATTCAATCAACTCAAATATAAAAATTAAAAAAAAAAACATTATTCTTACTTGCTGCTATGGAACCCTTTATGGGCGAGTACTCCGCCACATTAATTCAATGAGATTTTTGAACTGATTCTGGTTTTTACATTACTCCGCCACGTTAAATCAATGAGATTTTTGAACTGATTCTCGTTAATTTTTTTAAGAAATAAATCTTATAAAATAGTTGTGAGAAAAATTATTACTATGAGAGTTCAGAGAGAATAATATGAGTCAAAGTTGCTCGAAATGAAGAATTCATTATTATTCTCTTCATTCATTTTACAAATTATATTTTTAAATACACTCAATAAAAAAACAAAACAAAAATATTCAAAAAAATAAATAATAGCGGTCCACCCGTATCGGGTCGTACAGGGTCCAAGCTGCCGGTAGTTAGGGCTCCAAAGAAAGAAACCTAGTCACAATTCGGGCCGTGTCAAGGAGGAATGCCTTTTGCATCAGGCCCTTTATCCAGCTGCACAACCTGAGTCTTTTAAAGTAATAACTAAAACCTACCTACCTACCTGACTCGACAACACACAGATAAAAAGGTGCGCTGAAATCAGGTCCGGCCAAGGATATGATTGGAACATTATCATCAACACACAGGGCTCGTCCAACAATCCATCGTTGCAGATTAGTGGGTAATCCTAACGTTGCTTCAGCTTCTCTTCTTAAATCTCTCATTAAAGCTTGTCGATTGATGCGTATATGTACGGGCCCTCTTGTAGCTTCTCTATCTTCTACCAATACAGCAATCCTGGAAATCAAAAAATACCAATATGATAAACAGGTAGGTACCTAATTGTGCAGAACAACTATATAGTATATGAGGTTAATATAGTTAGTACATAAGTGATAATTTATATAATTAAACTGATTTACAAAACACTGTAGGAATAATCGTCTATAATAGTTATAAGTTTGCGACGAAGAAATCGTCATTGTTTACCTATCTATAAGTGTAAATTGTATCTTATTTCGTGTCACCTTATTTCTACTCCCTATTAGAATACATAATATGGTATATAAATCATTGTAAATAGAAAATAAACGCATATTTGTAAGATTGACCGATCGACCATTAGGGTATCCGCGAAAAGTCATTAAGCCGCGGTGTCACTAACGAGCCGCGATAGTTCGATCGGCCAATCAGAAAAATCGAATTAATTGAATTGAGAGTATAAAAAGTCGCTATAATTTGATTCGATACCTCGTGGCGGTGGAAGATGCCACTTCCTAGCTGCACCCCATACTTGCAGGTGTACCGCAAGGCAGCTGCTTATCACCTGCGTTGTACTCATGTTACACCGACGACATCCCAGTTGCAGAGGGCACGCAACTCGCCCTATACGCAGACGACGCGGCGTACATCGCGACTAGCCTAAACGCTAAACACGCCGCGTCCAAGATGCAAAGAAGCCTCGACCTCCTGCCCCAGTGGCTCTCAAAATGGCGACTGTCGGTGAACGTGGGGAAGACGCAGGCGATAACCATCTCCACCACCAGGAAGCTCCCACCGCCACTCCTCCTTCACATGGAGCCCATTCCATGGAAGCCGTCCGTGACGTAGCTGGGCGTCACACTGGATCAGCGGCTCTCCATGAGGAGGTACGTCAGCAGTGTGGTTGCGAAGGCGCGCGTTACCCGCGCGCTACTACGTCCAGCGCTCTCCTCCAATCTACCTCCCCGCGTCAAGCTCAGCATATACAAGCTGTACGTACGCTCGCAGCTTACCTACGCAGCACCAGCATGGTGCGCCCTCACGAGCGAGGCGAGCCGCGCCCTACTCCGCCAACAGCAGTCGGCCACCCTCCGGAAGGTGGTGAACGCGCCTCGCTACGTGAGGAACGACGTCATGCAACGCGACCTGCGAGTGGAGAGCCTGGACGACTTCGTGAAGTCGCTCACAAGGAGGATGTTTGAGCGCGCCGACACGTCCGCGTGGAGCCACATCCGCGGACTGGCGCCGTGGCACGCTCGCCCCCCTGACCGCCACAAGCTGCCCCGCGACCTACTCGCTGACAGGCCTACAACCTCGTAAGAACCCCAACCCCAAAACCGGACGCCAAAATACCCAAGATCAGCGGAGTTATGGGGTTAAACTCAAGCGCCGCTTGTGTGCTACCGCAGTAGCGCACAAATATGTAAACATTGCGTCCCGCGGAGCCCTGTCGGCCCCGCCTCCAAGCGCGCCGCATCACAGGCCAGTGTGCGCGCGGTCGTCCCGCCGCGCTCTGCAAATCGATACCTAGCCGGTTTGCAGAGCGGGCGGCCTCACCACATGCCCCAGTATTTATTTATTAATATATAAGTACCAATATTTATATAAAATATAACCCGATCGTCTGTCCACAGTAAGTCCGTCCTCCGCAGCCGACATGCGCGGGTACTCCCCCGCGATACCTGCGTTATGTGGCCAGCGCGACTGTACGGTGCGCCGATATGGGCAGATGCTCTGAGCGCTCAGAATATGGTCTTGCTGCGGCGCCCGCAGCGAGCCATAGCGCAAAGAGCGGCTCGGGCGTACTGTACGGTGTCGTACGAGGCGGCTTGCGCAATCGCAGCCAGTCTACCGTGGGATCTCGAGGCGGGGGTACTGTCGCAGGTTTACCGGCGAAGTACTCTGGTACGCAGGGGCGGGGGTTGGCCAACCATGGAGGAGATCGGAACTTGGAGAGCGCAAGCTCGCGACGTTCTCTTCGAAAGGTGGTCGACCCGACTAGAGGGGTCCGCGGTGGGGAAGGAACTGGTTTCGGCCATCCAACCCATTCTGCGGCCCTACGTCGAAAGGCGGCACGGGACTCTAACGTTCCACCTTACACAACTCTTAACGGGGCACGGCTGCTTCGGGAAGTACTTGTGGGAGGTGGTCGGCATCGAGCCGGAGCCTACGTGTCGCCACTGTAGCGGTGGGGCTGTGGACACGGCGGAGCATACGCGCGTCGTGTGCACGGCTTGGAGCGGGGAGCGTTCGGCTCTAGTAGGTAGGATAGGACAAGACCTCTCGCTGCCGGCCGTGGTTCGCGCCATGGTCGACAGCGAAGAGGGCTGGGCCGCCGTCGTCTCATTCGCTGAGACAGTCATGACGGCAAAACGAGAGACGCTCAGAGAGAGGGAACGTAGCGGTTTGACGCTTCCTCCTCGCCGGCCCACAGCGTCGGGGCGGCGGCGTATGCAGTACGCCAGCCGCCTGGCCTTGGAAGGAGGATCGGGGGATCCACCGACCTAATAATGGCCCCGCGATGTGGCGCCCCTAGTGTTCAGGGGGCGCTAACATGTGACGTTACAGGGGAAGGGCACTGGCCCAACCCCTGGGAGTCGAGCCCGCTCGTTGGGCAACGCCGGCCGGATCGCAGTGAGCAAACGCCTGCCTATCCTGTGATCTGACCTGAAGGCGATGAAGTGGACATCGTGAGGTTTAGTGGGTATGCCCCGAAGAGGTGAGTCCCACATACGGCCTCCAGATACCCCCATATCGGAGGTAGCATGCCTAATAGCATTCCTCACGTAAAAAAAAAAAAAAAAAAAAAAAAAAAAAAAATGTGGCCAGCGCGGACGGGCGACTCTCCTCTTCGAAGAATAAAGAATAAATGAAGATACATGAAAAAATTTCTCTTTCATTTTGGAAAAATCAAGTACTCTTCGAGGCTACCCATAATAGGTGTTTCACTGAAGACCAGCACTACACGGCGACATCTACAATCGAGCAAACCCCCGAAAGTACACACCCATTGCGGTGAAGTCGTGCTTATGAGCAGATAAAGTCTCATCGACGGAATTGTGTACACTAATTAACAAACAATCAAAACCGTTCAATACAAATAAATTTACTCACGTAGTCATGATATGATTTGTAGCTAGGCCTTCTTTTTGTGCTTCTAGTATAGATTTTTTTACATTTATAGCTCCAGCTTTTGGTGCAGTTATCACATTTGTTTGAGCTAAAACAGGATTTGATGTGATCTTATTAACAAGTTCCTTTTGTGGAGATTGTTCCTTTAATGAGATCAACCGTGGCAATAGCTGTTCTTTTACTTTGCATGCATTTTTTCTCGGAGGTACTTGATTTGGCCTAATCTTTTCAGCTCCAATTCCAGTGTTAGACATGGGTGTTGATGGTTGAGATAGAATTTGGGATGAGAATGATAGAACTGAACACGACAACCGTAACTGGGCTAACTTTGATGCAGCTTCAGCCGCTGCACGTTCATCTCCTTTAGCTATTGATTGTTCTAGTTGATGTATCAAAACCCTGCGTCTTGAGTGTTGATCTGAGTTATTGGTGTCTTGAAGCACATTTTGACTTTTAGCCAGAGAAGTTATTAAAACCTTGCTATTTTTATTATTTAACTCAGCTACAGTATCTTTTTTTACAAGCGCTGTTAGATTATTGCTTTGTGGCAAAACAGACGCTTCTTTAGCACTCACTTCTTTTTCAATTTCAAAGTCAGTTTCAACTTTACTAATGCTGACTGGTGATCGACTTATTTGCGATGTTGACGGGCCAGCTAAAGCATCGGTTGTGGTACTCGAGTCTTGGAAGACTGTACTGGGGTTATCAGACATTGCTCCAATTACTTTTTTATTTTCAGTCGTTGACTTAGTTTGTAAGGCGTTGGTATTTTCTGGCTTAGTCGCAACCATTTTTTTTGGCACATATACTGGATTTAACAGGGATGAAATTCTTAACGGTGTGTGCAAATCTTTGTCAGAGATTTCCAGAACTGTTTTAGTTTTTTCAGTATTTCCTGGATGTGGACTTTCTTTGGTGTTATTTGTGTCCTTATTAGCTAGGTTTACACTATTCTGTACTTTTTTATAACTTGGTATAACAAGTACGGCTGTTACAGACTGTTTCACTATCGGTGAAGGTCGGCCATTTAAAGAAACTGCATCCAGCGGAGATTTTGAAATATTATTTAATGTCGAGGGTTGATTAAGACACCCGATCCTAAGGGTTGGCGTTTCCGTGGGATCAGAACTACTTTCGCGAGAGGTGGGCTTTAAAACAGCTTTAATTCCTAATTTGTCATTCAGGTCGTGCTTTGGCCGCTTAGGAAGTTTAGGAAGTGAATCTTTCATTTCCTTCAACATGTCTTTGAGTTTTTGTTTTTCTTCAGATGTGTTTTTGTTTTTCGATGTTGGATTAGGTAAATTATTTTCTGTTTGGGTATAGCTACTGGAAGCATTCGACGTTGTGCATTTGTCATTACCTGGAACAAAAAGTGAAGCATTTTGCTTCACTTTTTGATTTGGTAAGCAATATGAGCAGGCAACTATAGATGCGTTATACTTTCTTAAACAACTAACACATATCCAAGCTTCAGGCTGTGTGGCATATTGGACATCTGCCTTCCCTAAAATAGCATTTTTAATGTTATTGTTTTGTTCCGAAGCGTTTGACTTACATTTTTCAATAATTTCTGCTGCTTGTTTATCTAACTCGGTTATACTTGGTAGTAATTTCACGGACGATATATCTATACCGGAATTTCTTTTTTTACTATCAAAAATTTGCTTTAAGAAACTTTTTTCAGATTTAAACTTCGTGTCTTTAGTATATGCATCTTTTTTACTATATTTTTCTGGCTTACAACCCATTGATACATCCCTGTTGTGTATTTTTTGCTTTTCGTCTAATGAGTGTGGATTCATTTGTGAAACAAACGTGTTTCCCTCGTGAATTTTTAAGTTCTCTTTATTTTTCTCTGTTACTTTTAATGGTGGCTGTGGTGCTCGCCGTTTTCTAGTACTACGTCGAGTCAGAGATGTAAGTGGAGCAGAAGGCCCTGCAGCTACTGGTGGCAAAGGAGCCCGGCGCTTCCCTGGAACATGTGCAATTCGCCGCTGAAAGCACTCACTTGTAGCTCTCCTGTCTCGGTCCCATCTACCAATAGATTCACCAGTTATTCTTCGCACTGGTGGTAAACTCAATGCGTCGTAACCGCAACCAGTGTCACCACTTTTGAATAAACCGTATTTGCGATGTAAAGTTAAATCATGATCATACTGGCGTCGAATATTTCTGTCGTGTACTCTCTTTTTATACGAGTCTGTAGGAGGCCCCGGCGGCGGAAGAACAACTGGAATCCTTGCAGTTTGATAATAAGCTGGCGTCAAAAATGAGAAGCTTTCAACAGTGCGGTCGGAGCCAGCGCTAGAGAGACTCTCACTGGAGTCAGACCGATCGTCGCGACGTAACCACGAAAACAATGTCCACAAACCCGTGGACAATGGACGAGGGCGACCCTCTGTTTCTACGTTGTTGTTCATCACCCCTGAAAATAAAGCATAGATAAGATTAAACAAAAAGACTATACGTATAGCTTAACCATGGGTATTTTATTTCATACGAGGGTAATTCTCTTTAAATGACAAGAGATGAGTGTAAGACGACTAGCATAGCTTTCTTTTGTCCTTAAGTATTATAAAATTGTAAATTAGTTGTGTCTGTACATTAAAGATATTTAAACAAAAACTTGGGTTATGTTAAATGAATGATTCTGAACACAAAAAAAAATTTTGGAACTCTTGTGTTTGTTTGCGATGGATGCAAAAACAGCTCAACGTATTTTGATGCGGCTTCTATTAGAAAGGTCTTTGAAAATCTGCCAGTTTCTATTAGTAAGGTCTTGGTCGGACTTAAAATCTGCCGTATGTTTGATTGTAATTGGTTAAGTAGAACCGGAGATATGACCTAAAAACGATAACCGACCTCCGCGCGGGCGGAGCCTCGGGCATCAGCTAATTCTTATAATAAAAGTCAACTACCCAATTCTAACTTTCGTAAATCGTGTTTAGTCTGCTACATCTATACTTATATTATGAAACTGAAGAGTTTGTTTGTTTGGTTGAACGCGCTAATCTCAGGAACTACTGAATCGTATGAAAAAAAAAATTGTGTTTGATAACCTATTTAACGAGGAAGGTTATTGGCTATATATCATCACGCTAATACCCAGGGGAGCAGAGCAGTAATCATGCATGTCAATAAATCGACCAAATATTCACACATTATTGCAAAACTAATGCATGTATGGGATAAATAGGTGCCACAGGCGATCGAAGTATGTCACGGGCGAAGCCGCGGGGGACAGTTATTGTCATATAAACTGCCAAAATAAAAAGTATAGCCTATATATAGCTATATAGTAGGTACCTACTATTTTTGTCATTTACTCATCTCTTCTCATTATTCTTCGATGCTAATGTCATCTCAGATCAAATAAGATCCATCAACTATACCTACACAATAAGTCTTAAATAAAGTACTTACGCAGTGGTGACCCCAACTGACAACAATTTTCGCGTCTTCTTTGAACTAGAACATATTAACCTCAATTTAAATGTTTATGGGGCAAAAGTAGAGCGAATAATCCACAGAATCTGTTTATAGAATTTCGCCATTTGCACTTTGAAAATCACAAAGATCTTAAATTTAAATCATTTTGTAAGAAGAAATCGGATTGATAAATTTGTGAAATAATCGCACATTTAAACAACACAGGGCGCGCACAGTTCGTGATTGTGAACAAAGCGAGGTCGGTCTCGAGCACTGACGATTAGCTGCGCCTGCGTCGCACTCCGCCCGCCCAGCTAAATTTAGCGGAACTTCGCGACTTCGTTTTTGCTATTTTCAATTCATTCTAATACACATATAGGTGATCCGACCCCACTTCATTTCAATTTTAACTTACTGTTGATTTTTTGTTGTTAGAGTAGTTACATCATGTCTTTTATACAAATATCTACAAGGAACATAATATCAAGGCGCATAGGCGCGTGTCGCTTATTAAGTACCTAGGTCAAATAAATCAGTACAAATGACCTATACCTGAAATCAATCAATCTTACCACTTGTTTCGTATATTGCTAAAGCAAAGCATATAGAATAGGATTTTCCTAAGCGGATAGGGCAAAAGTTAAGAAAATAAACCCGATAATTATGATTATATGAAATACGTCCGTGTATCAAAAATGTCGATGTAATCAATGCAATAAAAATCTTATATTAATTGATTTAACATAACATAAATTTATTTATTAACATGATTTAAGTATAATTCAATATTCATTAGTGTAGTTCCTCAGACGTCGCTTTTGCTTTTGTCGTATGTGTCTCAACAGAGCTATGAATGACTAACAAGGAAGCGGCCACACGCGATGTCAGCTCAGCTTGATTTACCTCGTGCGCCCACGGCACGTGCCCCCAGCGCGTTAACTATAACAACAAAACTAATTGTTGACAAATACTAACACATTACTAGTTTGCTGTATTCATTTTAAATTGTTGTTTATTTACATGCCATTCACATATACTTGAAACAATAGGTTGGTAGCGTAGTAGCTCAAGTGTGGCTCAACACAACTAAGTTATTTTTAACGTGTGGACGATGGGATGGTCGTGTCGGAATCGGACCGACTAAAACCACACAGTGTCCACCCCGAGTAAGCCCTCAAAAGGATAACCCCAGGGAATACAACCACGATGGCAAATAAATACACGTACCGCCTGTTGCTAAGCAGTATACATAGAAAGCATCTATACCATCGGCGGCTCTACCGATGTCTGCAGATTATATAGACGTTTGGACTGAATTATGCGCCACCGTCAAAACTTTGAGCTTGAGAGTCAAATTTCGGAAATTATATCAGATCAGGTGGCCGATTCCGATGCCTATAGTAAAATGGAGCCTTAGACTTGAGCAACTCTGTCCGTGGTCTTACTGGTCGGGCCTCGCGCCGTCACGAGAGTGTCGTCGGCGTAGCATGTCATGACAACACCCTACAAACTATAAGAATGTAACGCGAAGCAACCAGTCGTACCTGATGTTCCACAGCGATAGCTCCAGCACCGAGTCGTAGAACACCGCACGGCATGTCCGCTCAGGGTGACAATGTCTAGTCTCCTGTCCCGCGGACCGAGCCCCGCTCTATTTAGGTAGATGACGGCTCTTTCGAGACACTCCTAAAATCATAGAAGATTGAGCTACAAGCTCAATCTTCAACGATTTTCAGTATAACCTACGTCAAATATTTCTCTTAGTGCTTCGCGAGCTTTTCATAAGAAAACCCGAATAATCATCCCAGTTAAATGGATTTAGTCGCTACACTAGTAACACAGTAGCTACCTAATCACGCTATGATAATGATAAGCAAGCATTATCATAACGTGATTCCCGGTTGCATCCGAGGCTTTTACTTCGGAGCCTGGGGACCGCTTACTCCTTTGGATGGGAAGGAATAATAATAAATAAATATTGTCATTGATGAAATTCTACACAGCGCTTTCTATACCCAAAGTAAGCATAGTTTAACTAGCTTGTATTATGGGTTCCAGAATGCGGATAACATACTTATATACTTTTTTTTGTAAATAGATACATATTATACATAGAAACACCCAGACCAATGCAAATAGACATATTCATGCATACAAATATTTGCACTGAGCGGGCATCGAACCCGCGCCCCTTGTCGTGCACTACCGCTACGCCACAGAGGCCGTACTAAGCGGCGACATAAGTCAATATGCGGATTTCATGGAAGCGAACTGACGGAAACCGAATTTGCGAGACATACCTAAGTCGTTATAACCAACGGCCATGTGGGTGATTAAGATTGTCATTCTCACAGGCGCGTAAAGACCCGTGTGAACCTGTACATCCCCGGTCTAGGTTACGAGTTGTTCGAAAGGTCTGCTGTTTTAATTTAATTTAATTAAAAATTGTCACTATATTATGTAAAAACAATTAAAATAGCTACTTCTATATTATTTTATGATGATTTAATACAAAACCTGGTATACAAAAAATAAGTTTATGAAATTTCGACCAAAAATAAAATATCCATGTGTAAAATCGATTGAAACTTCTTCACAAATCAAATCGATTGTTATTTGGAATCGATTACAGAACGCATTGGGACATAACCATTTGACGAAAAATTTAACTGCCAAAAGTTAATAATATGGTTGAACCGAGTACAAAAAGCAAGTACATACCTGATATTCTTCTTCAAGCCGTGCTAATAAAACTGCTTCTTTAGGTTCTATGTGTCGCTCAATACATGCCAGCATTAGTATTGGTGATTTGAGAGCTTCTGCACCGAAAGATATCGCTGTATAAATAGAATCTAAATCAATTTATATATCATACAGATAGAATATAATATTGGGTGGGGACCACCTGCATCGGATCACGAGGGAGCCAACGCCTGAGTGCCATCACTGCGACGCGAGCGAGGACTCAGGGCTACACACGCTGGCGGACTGCCCGGTGTGAGAGGCGCCGAGGCTTGATCTCGTGGCAGCCATCGGGGTGGGAGTCCTCTCGCTCGGCAGCATGATTGCGGCAACGGTGTCGAGCGCGAGCGCGTGGGCCGCCGCCATCTCCTTGTAATGCTCGCGAAGGAGATGGCGGAGCGCGCCCGGGAGAGATTTAGAACTCTCCCGGCCCGTAGAGCCCGCAATATGCTCGTCGCGCGTCGCAGGCGACTCAGGCGCCGGAGGTCGCTTAACGACCTCCGTCCTCCATGAGCGCAGGCCTGGGGGTGGCAGGTGAGGCCGCCTGTCACCCTAGCAGAAGCAGGACGGGGCGACTAGCGCCCCTATCCCAAACCAACAAAATCAGGACAATTAGTCATAATTGATTATAGGTTACAGCTAATCTACAGTATAGTCGCCCTCAGAAGTAGCTGAATAATTATTTTTTTTGGGTTCAAAAGGTAAATGATTGTCCGTGTGTCACCATGGATATTCTCAGGAACGGACGGACCTAGCAAGTTGAAATTAATGCGAGATACTAAGGTCTATAGTCCCTATTTGGGAAAACCTATAGGGTAATAGTAGTAGTAGTATCATCTCTTTATTGTACACCAAGAATAAGATGAAAGAAATACAAATATTACACTATGGTAAATACAATTGGTGGCCTTATCGCACTGTGGCAATCTCTTACAGGCAACCATTGGATGGAGTAGAAGAATCGGAATTTGTATTTGGGTAGTGTGGTGTACTTGATCAATTTAGGTACCTAAATATAGGTACAATTTAGATCATTGCCAAACGAACATTATTTTAAAACTATACAAATACTTACTTATAAATATGTACACACCTACATATACATACATAAAATTACAATTACACAATATACATATATATTTGCAATACACTACATACATACCTATACATATATATGTATATATAGTAGGGTACTTCCGTGTGACCTAGAATTGGCAATTTCAGTAAAGCCAGGCTTTACAGCATAAGTACAGGAAAGATTCCGAAAAATAAAAAAGTTGATGGATAAGGTTAATTTTGGTACTTGCAAGTTTTCGCGAAAATCTAAATTTGCCCATATCTTTACACTTAAAACTTAGCCACCAATAAAAATTATACCACTTTTATTATGGCGGTATAATAGGGGTACTCGCGCTTGACCGATTTTTTATAATCTTCAGAGGACAAGTTTAACATTTTTAAATTTTTATTATTTTATATGAAGTTTGAGAGCTACGGTGGTAACTTAGAATGCATTAAGCTAATACCTATGGCGACTGTACTAATAAGACCTGATGGGGTTCTCTCTTCTGCTTCAGCCATCTATAGAATCAAAATTTATGAACTGGTTCCGATTGACACTTTATTTTAATCTAGTCTATGGACCTGTTTATATTTGATATTTATTTCAATGTGAGAAACTCAGAACCAGAAGTTCTAAGTTTCTCACATTGAAATAAATATCAAACTTGTTCCATTCGCCTCTGATGGAATTCGATATTAAATTGATCCGAACTAGTTCTGTACAAGTTAATAAGTGTTGTAAGGAAACAGTTCCGAAAATATGGTTCTACAGACGGCCAAAGCAATCTTTTCAACATTTTGAACCTTCACTGTAACTATTCAACCTATGCTAGCTGTCTGTGTAGCAGATAATAGGCATCTCCTGCACAGCCAAAATACATCAAATACACACTTCAATTTGGCCCGTTGGCCTGTGGCTCTTAACCTTTTCAACCATCTACATAAATCTCATTAAACTACTTTTCTACTGAGTGTAAGTTGTTTTGTTTACCAGTAAGTGCTTCAAAGTCATATGACAAAAAGTATCTGGCTAGCACTGCTCGTGTCTCAACTGCTACAGGGGGTGGAATTAAACTTGTAGCAACTTCTTGGATCACATTAAACCTCTTTTCAAACCAATTTATTACAGGAGTCCATTTCTTTTCTTGTAACATTTGAAGCTCCTTTTCTTCCTACAAAGAAGGCATTGTAAATAAATAAACCACCTTTTATATTGCAGGCTCCAAACCATTGAAAAATGAAGAGAATATTTTTGTTTATATTCTTATGGTTTGAAAACTGCAATATACTAAAGTACTATATTCATGAAGATGCCAAATATGAAGTTTTTTGCTTTGCATATTAGCCTTACCTCGGAGTAAAATAATATTGTGTCTGTAGAGAAATAGTCCAGCAGATTACTGGCTATGTCATGGGATGTCAATTTACCTGGGTTATCCCTTGCTGTATTGCAAAGTGCAGTCTGTGAATGAAATTTTATAATAATATAATCTTCTGTATATTCACTATGAGAGTTTATTCTGTCCAAAATGTACTGCTATCACAGAATAAGTAAAAGCTAAACAGTAAACGCTTTGGAAACAAAACCATTTTTTTAAATATAATTTGAATACAAAATATAGTTAAGCTTATTACTTCAAATTCAAATGCTTAAATTTTTGCTAAAATTTGCAAGCCACAACAATTACCAATTACTTTAATTTCTAAACTTTCATAAAGAAAAAACAAAAAAAACATTTCATAATTGCTGAGAAGAAAAGAAGAGCTTTCTATATTATATTATAATTATGAAAACAAACCAAATGCATAGTGGACTGTGTGATGTATTCAGTTTGGGCATCCCACTCAACTGCTATAGCCCGTGCAAGTGGTTCACTATTTACTGCCAACACCTGACCATTGGGTGTTTTAAGGCGGCGATGGTCTAATGTCACCTCCCATTTATTATCACTCTGTACAACACTAGTGCCTCGATAGAATCTCTTGCGTGTCGCTGAAATTAACAATGCATTAAGCTGTTTATACAAGACAAGCACCAATATTCAAAATAATCACGCCATGCACCTGGCGGCCATACCATAATTTTGGTATCTGTTACATCTAGGACAGACAGTTCTTAGTAATCTAGAAAAGGCTAGTGACATAGAAAGCATTTTACTAGAGAAAGAACCATCAGCAGTCAGTGTTTCCAAGAGTGTTTTTTACTATGATTTTAATCAATACAAATAAGGTACATATGTAATAGAACAAGAGAAATATTATTGTAACAACACTGATAGTTAATATTGGTTAATATTTCAGCTGCCAGCCAAAAAAAGACAGGTGAGGAGAATGAATGACCCTACCAAAGAGTATATAAGAGGGAAGAGTTGGCACCAAATAGTTGAGCTCACCGACTGTCCATAGACAGAACATTCTTCATTTCTTTTGTCTATGGTTTGAAGAGGCCATTACAAAATTCAGAAAAATGACGGCTGAACGGCGACAATGCTGCCAACATCAGAACCTTGCATTAGAGAAATAAATTGTTTTATAATAATCGACTAATGCGGATATTTCCAAATCGATTAATATTATTTATCAATTTAAATCTATTCGATTAGTAATGAGAGGACCTTTAAATATTTGGGAGTGAATTAAAATTTCCGAACTAATCTTGATTTCTTTATTTGGCCTAAAATACATGAAATTTCTTATAAATTATGATTATTAGGTTTGAACTTATGTACTTATATGATATGATACATTAGGTACACAATACCTCTGTGGCGTAGCGGTAGTGCGTTTGACTGGTAAGTCACAGGTCGCGGGTTCGATTCCTGCTCAGTGCAAATATGTCTATTTGCATTGGTCTGGGTGTTTCTATGTATAATATGAATTTATTTACAAAAAAAAAGTATTTAAGTATGAAGAACCCATATGACAAGCTCTGCTTACTTTGGATCTAGATGGCGTTGTGTAATTTGTCCTAGAATATTTATTTATTTTATACATTATCTGGGTAAGGGTACTCCATTTAATCAATAAGTTTCAACGTACATATTTAAGTAGGTATAAAAACTTATAATAAAAATGACAATATGTTAATTATATAAAATAAGTATGCTAACTTTTCCTATGAATTTAGATAGGAAAAAAACAACATCCTTGACGGGACTTGAACCCGTGACTTCCCTTCTATGTTAAGGCTTTCCAGAACAGATCCTGGTATGTTTCTGGGAGTCCCCCTAGAATCGGACTGGCTATGTGTTCCAAGCCCCGTCCTGGAAGTTGACTTTTTAAGATTTAAATTTATACAACCTTACCTTACCTACATGGTGAGTCTTAATTAGATTAGAAACTTACTGTCTCTTCGAATATTCATTAAATAATTACTGAGAGAAGAAACGTATATAAATGACGAATATGTATGTTGTTGTAATTTTCATATAAATTGGCTATTTGACAATTGTTGTGATAATGTAACAATAATTTACTTAATCTGTTAGATACAGTAGCGTAAAGGTTCACAATAATTACACAATATGTGTTTTGCATTAAAATAAATTAGAGTTTTGTTGTCGGTGGATTAGGAGATTTAGGAGAAACTGAAACGCAGGCTGTTTGAGCATTGTGTGACGATCGCTCACAGAATTAAATGTCGCGTTTTTTATAGTTTCATTGTTTATTGAAATATGCCGTCACAGCCAGAATAGATCGCCAATTTTCGCGCGAATTTCAAATTACTGGAGGAAAGATAATTTACTTTTTTTAATAAATAACGTTTTTCTGAGGAAAGTCCATTGTAATTATAAAATAAACTTGCGTATATTAAAAAAAATATTTTCGAAAACTGTGGCCAATTACAGTAGTTATATTTACAAGGGCTTTTATAGGAACTTCAGAAGTATCAGTGCGCTTATGTAGCGTATTACCTGAAAATAACTATTATAGGTACTTTATTTTAAGAGCATGTTAAGTTAGCTTAAACGTAACTAGCAATAGCCTAAGTTCGAATGTCACAAGTGAAAATAATTGCGATTAATTAAAACTACAATGCGTATCACGTTTTACTCAACTAATTTCAGTAAATTGACATGAGAACCTATTTCAGTTGAACGAATTTTCACTGGTGAAATCCCGACTGAGTCAACCAAAGGCATATGTCATTTTCTAAAAAAAGAGAGGTTGAGTAATTAGTAATATTGTTTCTGATTCCTAAAAAAAATATTATATTTTTTTTTACCCTCGTCGAAAAACGACGGCTAATATAATCTTGACCTGTTTGTGTACGCATCTCATTTGGGTGCCGTGGCATCATAGCTCCCTAACGGATGGACCCATTTGAATGCAGTTTTTTAATATGAAAGCTGACGTGATCGAGATAATTCTTAGCTATAAATTATGAAGATTTGTTCAGCCGTTTGATGATCATCAGCTCCTTGCTAGTTAATGATGAGATCTTACTTGAACAGGACCGATTAATTTGAAATTTGTTGTACCGTTAAGTTGGTAGTATGTCTATGATATATATTAACCTTGGCCTGTAGCTGCAGCTTCAAGTAGTCTGCGGAAAATCTTAGTCTTCAGCTACTTACAACAGATATAGCGTGTTTGAGCTCATTGGAATGGTCTCAATGAGTGAGTACTAGTACTGGGTGCTTCAAAAAAATGTATACACACTTTGAACTTCCATAGAAAATTTATTTACCGTTCTACAAAGTTAAATTTCAGGAAAATAGAAAGCTGAAAGTCCAATGTAAATGAAACATAAATAACAAATGTTAATACTGTTCAAATTGGTGACCTGCAGCATCAATACAATTCTGAGTACGAGTCACCACAGATTCTGTACATCGTATCAAAACGTCCAATGAGATTTCTCTACACACTGCTTGAATCTCATTCCAAAGAATGTCTAGGTTACGTGGTTTACGTTTGTACACCTCATCTTTTACTGTGCCCCACAAGAAGAAATCCAGTGGTGTAAGGTCTGGAGAGCGTGCTGGAAACTCGATTGGCCCCCTGCGTCCTATCCACTGGCCCGACAAATTTTGATCCAGGTAAGCTCGTACGTCTCGCTTTCTATTTTCCTGAAATTTAACTTTGTAGAACGGTAAATAAATTTTCTATGGAAGTTCAAAGTGTGTATACATTTTTTTGAAGCACCCAGTATATCTAAGTTTAAAAGGTATAAAATAACAATAAAAATATTTAAAATACCCCCAACACAAATAAAATCTTCCAAAAAGCAAAACTAAAACGTGTTGGTTAGCCCAGTAACAAAGTAATATTTTGATTCAAGCGTGTCATGTTAAGTGTATCTTCTTTTTAATGTTGAACATACACTTATGCATGTACATAATGATCAGGCAACTCCTATACACGCTGGACGTTCAAAAAGTGAATAAGTACCCACTTCAAAACAATAAATATTTACAAGTACCGTTGTTCTGAACTTTTATAAGAAATGTAGAATGATAAACAAAACGGAACAATTTGTTAGTTAAGTAATTGGTGGGTAATTAATAATAAATAACAATTGAAAAATTGATTAAATCATTAAAATTTGTTCGTAAAGAAATAAAAAATGAAGACAAACAGAAAAGCTTGAAAAACGAACAGATCTTTTTTGAATTGTTAACAATATTTGGAAGACCCTATTACAAATACTTCGTATAAAGGATGATTCACGCTACACTGTGTCGCGACCAGGATGGGCCCCGGCTGGGGTGCGGTCAAACATTTACAGGAGTTTAGGGCAACGCTCCCTAAAACCAAGACCGGCAATAGTACTGAAGATAAAAAAAAATCAGCGATTTTTTTTTCGATCACTTTAATTCTTAGTATGTTTTATTAGCATTATTCACGCTCCATCGTGTTAGTAAAGACAGTAATTTTATTAAAGATATTCATCACTTTACCTAAATAAATGAATGCCGTAATAAATGCCGGTTTCATTTAGCAGTAATAACACGATAAAGTATTTAAAAAAAAAGATCGAAAAGAAAATCGCCCGAATTTTGTACTTTTGCTAAAGTGCAAATTGCGAAAGTTAAAAAAATATCGTCATAAACGTTTTTTTTTTTACTTTTTTATATTTGTATTATGCCATCTTATAGATTATCTTAAAACTTGACAAAATAATCGTCTGGATACAATTAACGTTTCCACTCTGTATATTGCAAGTGAACGGAGAAAGTCGATTTTTGGATATCCTGTAGAGGGGACTCAAAATAGAAGGGATTCCTTATGATATGATCTTTCGCTTCCATCTTGAAAAAGGATTCAATTTGTTTTTTGAAGTGAATATTTCTATACGCACGTTGAGAAATTTTCACTTTAAAAAAACAAATTTAAAAGAAATCATGGCACTTTCCATATAACAACGCTATCTTTGTTGTAGATGATCAACTATTTTGTTCTGACCTTGATGAAGTTTCGAACTGATTCATAATGAAAAACATGGATGGCATTGTGTTTTTACTTCTGTCGGCACTCCCACAGTGCCAATGTTTCTTTTTTCTTGACAACTCGGTCCTCCCTCCCGATACGAAAATGTATTCATATCATAGTTTTTTTTGCACTACAATTTAGGTCTTATGACATAGGGACACGTTGTAAAAAAGCAATAAATAAATTACATGAGCACAATTTTCGTAACGCGGCTTAACATCGGAAAAATTCTAGATGAGGGCGGAAGTTCGTCGTAGACAATTTTGCTCGACAATATGAAGTTGAGCTTTTAAGAGTGCCTTAAGCTTTATACACATCTAGTCCCGGTGTCCCTCCACCATTTGTCCCGGACATATTTGTGGCGGACACTGCGAAAAAAGTTGCGAAATCCCCCAGTGGGGGACAACGCTACTGAACTCTTCCCAGAGACCTCCAGTATGGCCCAACGGGAAGATTTCAGTAGCGTTGTCACCCACTTGGGAGATACATATACGACATATGCAAAAATTTGATTTCTCGGTTCACTAGCACTGTCAAATGTATATAATGAATACACTATTTGTGAAGCAAGCAGCAATGCAACGCACCACAAAACAACACATACGGCCGTGCAAAGAATATACGGAAACAGCCCGCTGTAGCGTGAATCATTATTTATTCATGGTCAGTGTCAAATCTGAATATTAAGCCCTAAATATTGTCTAGCATATTTTCAGGCTTCAGACCATATATATAAACAATGATGTTTTTTTTAATGCTATTCGACCCTAGAGTCGACTAGTCATATGGTCTTATGAAGACTAGAGCTGAATAGCATTAAACATCAAAAATCTCATCATCATCTCAGTGTTGAGTCTCAGTCACATACGAAGCCCTCAGAGCTCGGGATCCGCTTCCCGGCTCCACACCACATGTCCACCGCAGCATTACAACGCCGTGACACGTAGCTCCTGCTTGTGTCACTCAAGCAACGGCTCGCTTCGAAGCCGTGCAAAAGGATAGGCCAAATGATGGTTTTATAGACCTATTCTCCTTCAACCTAGCCGGCATTTTGGAATCTTCAATGACAATCTGTTGAGTTCAAGGCTAAGTATTCAGTCTTCGCCACCTTCAACACGTTAAGCTTCAGACCGCCGTTCTTTGAAACGCCTCCTTCCACAACTTCACACGTGGCGCTAATCTGCTTCTATCTGCCTCCACCAGCGCGAAGTTGATGGTATCAGTGTGGTTACTATTTGAGTCGCTTGTGGTAAAGCTGGAATAAACCAAAAATCAAAAGTTGATATCATAGTGGAAAAAATATACCAGTAACAGCATGATTTAAAAATATATTGTCAATCAGGTACATTATACGTTGTCTATCACGTATGTTATACATTGACAAAGTAAACTACTGGTACTGGTATATAGGATCAGTACTAATATTGATACCTATATACCAGTACCAGTAGTTTACTTAACCCCTAAGGGTTTGGCAAAAAACGTTCCCCAAAGTGTCACATGCCAATGTCTGTTTCCAAAGAACAATGGCAGCCTCCCATACATATTTTTATTTGAGAATAAAATGAAGCGTGTTTAAATTAAAAAATAACTATTTAATACAGCGTGATTACCTGTTCACTACGTACTAGATTTTCGCTCTTGATAAGGCCGAGTATAATAGATATTCGGGCTTGAACATTTTGTAGGTTATATTTTTAGATCTTTTTTAATGTGTCAATGTTTTTGATTAATGGTATACCTAGGTACTCAATCTTTTTATATTTATGTATGTACATGAATCACATTTCGCCAACATGATTTTCAGTCCCATTTATGTGCGAATGCCTGTCAGTAAATCCTTTTTTCTTACTTGTCTATTTCAACATGTTATGAATTGTAACTTCTAAACTAGGTAACATAACACAACCGGCATTTAGGAGAGGTAGGACACGACGGTATTCCCGTCCAACTGAGCAGTCCGACTGGGGAAGTACCTCCGCCCTACAGAATACCGCGGCCATAATAACCTCGTGTTGTGTAACCGGCGGTGAGTAGGGTAGCCTAGGGGAGCTCACTGGAGAGTTTTTATGCTGTCAGAGGGAAGACTTCTATACTGACGGCACAGAAACTCTGTTTACAGTGTCGGCAGCACGAGTGTGACTCCCCTGGTGTTGCACACGTCCATACGCCACGGTAACCACTTTTCATCAGGTGGTCCGTGTGGCTGTCTGCCACCTCAGTAGTATAAAAAAAAACCGGCAACGGCCATCCCACGCGCTACTCGCCGTCAAGTCAGGTGTTTAGTCTTCTGCGAGAGAGAGAGAGGCAATCTTCATCATTCTAGTAGTTAAAACATTATATATTTTTAGGGTAAAAAATTAAATCATTTTATTTTAAAGTAAGTTTATTCATCGTCTTCTCTGACAATAAGTGCAGCTAGAAATTCTGCCGGTGCTGAAATATTATGTTGACGTCTGGCCCATCCCAAATACCAGACAAGCGTCATCACATGAGCACAACAGCCTACAGTGCGACGACCAACCAAACAATTGCAGCAATATTCTAAGATTCCTGCCCGGCCAGGAATATCATTTTGTGTTAAAATATACACAAAGTATTGTTTATTGCTAACGTGGCGTGACTTTATTTTGCCTCTTATTAACGTAGTCACGCAAGAACTTCTAAGGTTATATCGAGTAGGATCAATGTGTTCACTACACACTTCAATTCTGTAGCCTCCATGGAAACGTACGTGCTCGCCATAATATGAGCGTGCTTGTCTTATTTGGTACGTTCCCACGGCAAACAAAATTAAATCCCTATATTCCAGGGTTGGGAAGTATAATATATTATTTTCATCCGCTGTAATGTTTTCAAAATGGGATGACCTTCTGTTCATATTTAAGAACTGGACCATGTCTGCCAGGTTATTATTTAAAGCCATGCGTTCTCTTATAATTTCCAAGATTTCATTTGCATAAATATTGTCATGAAAGCGAACTTGTTAAGGAGAGCTGCTGCTATTTGGAATGTCTGCATCATGTGTGGCAGAGACCTATGGAAGTATTCTTGTCTGAAGAGTTTAAAATCTCTTTTGAAATGACCATTTACAGCCTCTACGACCCATCGACAAATAGTAACGCAGCGGTTACGGTTAGCTTGAGCTGTAGTTAATTGGTGTTCACCTTCTAAAAGAGATTCTGGCATACATGCTCTATAGCCACATCCCTCTAATAAACTAATACTGTCCCTAAAACCCCGGTCTAAGATGAACACATCACCTTCTCTGAAATATGGCCTTAGAGAACCCTTTGCAGAAAATAGGTTGGCCATTATTTCAGCGTCATCAGACGCTGAAATAGTTGCTTTATATGAACCAAAACAATCAACAATATATCCATCACATGCGAAAATCATAAATGGCTTTAATAAATTCCTGTATTTGTGCAGAGAATAACTCTCTTGTGTCATTTGATTAATTCCCAGGTGCTCAGGAACAAAATCTTGTACTAAAACCTCCCTCACTTTATCCATTAGACATTCTAATGTGCGACGTGGTACTTCCACCAATGTTGAAATCCTCTCATCAGAATCACCAGTCCTCATCTTCAATAGCAGCGCTGCCAGACCTAGACTACCTCTTTTTATTTGTGTTAGTCTAGGTACTTCTTGAAGTAGGAGATTGAACTGTTCTTTAGTGTACCCCACCCAATATTCAAATACTCTGTCGTCCATTTCTTCTAGATTTTCAAAGTCAATTGCTGGACTAATTGAATTAACAAATGAAAACACATGTTGTATTTGGTCTGCGGTAAATGAGTCAATACTATTTTCTGACTCAAATAGTGTCTGCCATGTATTACTCCTTAAATGTTCAGCACAAACACGAGCTAGGTTTGGTACATAAAAATGGTGATTGTGAAGAATAATTGCACGCAATTTATCTGATACTATGCAATGTGGTACTATTGCAGTTAGGAAAAACACAATGATTATTTGAGTTTGCCGCTCTTCTGTACTCAGGTAATACTATTGTATGAGTTGCCACAGGTTGAGGATTCTCTTGTAGTAGGTACTGCTGTTGATTCCTCTATTGAAATATTACTGCTACTAGGCAATGGCCTAGTATCATCAATATGGGTCATATTGAGTGCGTAACCAGCATGGGTGGATCAGATGCTACTATCTGGAAATAAAGAAAACTATTTTAATTTTCAACACCTAGAATTAAAACTATATATATATATACGTCTGGACGACACCATATCCCCGAGAGGTGACACCAAGCGCGTCAAGGTCGTAACCTCGCAAGTTAGCGGACCAGGAACGTCGTACGCAGATGCAACCAAAGCGGAGCTGCGTATGGCGATCCGACTGACACCTGCGGGGTTTTTAACCCCGGATCAGGCCAGACTGGTCGAGAGGCAAATCCTTACCCGTATGGACAACATACTGGTACAGGCTCTCGACCTGAAGACAGTGATCCCCTTCCTCCCTGCCTTCAAAGGCAGGCCACTCTACGGGGACGGAGTCCTCAAACTCTGGTGCGAGGACAAGGAATCCGTGGCGTGGCTAAGGGAAGCAGCGGGATTACTAGAATCCCCTTTACCAGGCACCACACTGGAAGCAGTGAGGGCATGCGACCTGGTAACAAGGACGAAATGCGGGATTCTTCTCGAAAACGAGTTCCCGACCGACGTCCGACTGGTCCAGGCCAGACTCATGGCGCAGAATCGTGGCCTTAGCACTGAGGACTGGATCCTATATGATCTGGATCGTCAGGCTAGGGGCACGTTTCTAACGCTGGGGGTCCCAAAGCCGCAACTCGACCAGCTCAAGGAGAAAGGTCGGGCACTGCATTACGGGACGGGGCAATGCTACCTCCTCGTCCTGGAAAAAGAAAATCCACGGCCACCAACGGAGGAGCGAACGCACATTGACCAGGTAGCTACTCCAGGAGGTGGTATGGACACGGGGGAAACCGAGGCAGACCCCACTGTAACCGCCTCGACAATAACACCGAGCTCCAATATGGACCAGGGCTACCACATGAGGGACCCTGACCCAGAGATAGTTAGCTCGGACGAGGACTTGGTGAGTAGCATACAGCATCTTCTCTCACCAAAGTCCGATAGCCTATAGGGCTATACAAACTAACCTCCAGCACAAACAAATCGCAACGGCTACCCTCCGAAGAGTGTTGGAGGTTAACCAGGAGACCATCGCCCTAATCCAGGAGCCGTGGATTAGGGGACACACTATATGTGGTCTCAACAACATCGGAGGTAATATATTTTTCAATAACACTGTCCGTAACCCTCGCACATGCATATACTTACCATGTAATTTAAATGCTACTTTACTCGATCAGTTTAGCACAAGAGACCTGACAGCTATAAGACTAGATCCACAAACCACCAGGAACTCTGGGACGACCGTAACCACAGTACTAGCCTCGGCGTATTTCCCGGGCGAGGAATCCATTCCTCCGAAAGAGCTGGCCGACCTGGTACAACACTGCGAGACAGCTGCCTTAGAACTCATCGTGTCAGCAGATGTAAACGCACACCACACCCTATGGGGCAGCGAATCATGTAACAATAGAGGTAAGGATCTTGCATCATATCTTTTTACCACTAATTTAAATATTCTAAACAGGGGAACGCAGCCAACCTTTGTGACCTCACGTAGTCAAACCTTAATAGACATAACTCTAGCAACGACGGGGGCAATGGAGATGATCACCGACTGGCGAGTCTCCGATGAACCATCCTTCGCTGACCACAGGCGAATATGCTACAATATAACAGCAACTGCGAAACAGATAATTCCGTACAGAAACCCAAAGAAAACCAACATAGACAAATACACGACCGAGCTGGAAGTACTTTTGTCTAACGTAACTACAAAAGATATGCGTAGACACAGGGCAAACATTGACGACAATGTGGCCTACTAACAAAAAGCATAATCACAAGCTACGAGAAGGCATGCGAGCCTATCACGCCTCACCCGAACCGTGACCGCAAGGGGTCCTGGTGGGGCCCGGAGCTAGACAGGCTGAAACATAGGATGAGGAAACTCTTCAACAGGGCCATGAACACTAGGTGCGAACTAGACTGGGCAGAATACAAGCAAGCCCAGAAAATATACAAAAAACGAATAAGATTCCGCAAGAGCGAGTCCTGGCAAAGATTCTGCTCAAGCATGGAAACCTGTAGTGCAGCAAACAGAGTGCGGAAAATTATAACGAACAGCGTAACTAGAACAATAGGATCACTGAAAAGGAGTGACAACACCTATACCAACACAGATAAAGAAACCTGTGAAGTACTACTGGAAGCACACTTTCCAGAGTGCACCCTGACGGACGACACCGCCTGGGAAGACCACACAGAAGAGACCACAACAGAACAAGACTGGAACACAGCCCACAAAATCATATCAAATGATAAGACTAGATGGGCCATAGCCAGTTTCTTACCCTATAAAGCAGCTGGCCTAGATGGAATATTCCCCGCACTGTTACAATGGGGGGGGAAGCTAATAAACTCCCAACTAACGGAAGTATTTACCGCATGTATAGCACACAGATACATGCCCAAACAATGGAGAGAGGTAAAAGTGATCTTCCTGCCGGAACCGGGGAGAACAGACTACACAGATCCAAAAGCGTACAGACCCATCAGTCTGACATCCTTCATGCAGAAAACGCTGGAGAGGATGTGCGATAGACATATAAGAGACACCCACTTGCGAAGCAAACCATTACATCGGAATCAACATGCCTATAGTACGGGTAAGTCTACAGATTCCGCACTACACAGCGTAGTCACCGTAATCGAAAGATCCTTATCCACGAAGGAACAGACCCTAGGGGTGTTCATCGACATAGAAGGCGCTTTCGACAAGACGAGCTTCAGGAGCATAAGCAATGCTTTGACCAAATATGGGGTGGAAACAACGCTATGCGAATGGATACACAACATGCTCAAACAAAGGGCCATACGATTCACAGTGAACACTACGACACGTGCAAGAGTAGCCAAAGGCTGTCCACAAGGAGGGGTGATGTCACCTCTCCTTTGGAACGTGGTGGTGGATGACCTGATAAGACGGCTGAACAACAGATACTTCCCAACGATAGGGTATGCGGACGACATAACCATTCTAGTTAGTGGGAAGTTTGAGAACACCCTATGCCTTCTAATGCAAAACGCCCTAAAAATAGTGGAAGGGTGGTGCACAGAACACCAACTGTCTGTGAACCCTAAGAAAACCGAAATGGTACTGTTCACGAACAAAAGGAAACTAATAAACCTGAGACCACCAAAATTATTTGGCACAACACTACAGTTCGCAACTGAGGTCAAGTATCTAGGACTGACACTAGACAGCAAACTAAAATGGGACAGACACATGGAACAAAAGACAAACAAAGCCTGTATTACCATGTGGCAATGTAAACGCATGCTGGGGAAGAGATGGGGCATACAACCTAGAATTATGCTCTGGCTTTATAAAACGGTAATCAGACCAACAATAACATACGGTTGCATAGCATGGTGGCAAAGAACAAAGTTGATTACCGCACAAAACCAGCTACAATGTCTACAAAGAATGGCATGCTTGGCCACCACAGGCTGCATGTCCACAACGCCTACAGCCGCCCTTGAAGTGATGCTGGACCTCCCACCACTCCACCTATTCATACAGCAAGAGGCAGCCATTACAGCCATTAGATTGAATAAACTCTCCCTATGGACACACGACACGAGGGTGCCGCACACCAATGCGGTGGAAGAGGCCAAAAACGACCAACCACTCCTAATGGCCCCCTGCGACACTATACCAAAACAATTCGTCTTTGACAAACGGTACAGAATAGAACTTAAGGAAAAAAGAATAGATTCATCCGGCACAAAGGAGGTGAGGATATACACGGACGGATCTAAAACGAAAACAGGGACAGGTGCGGGCACCTATTCCGCTGACTTAAATATTAATATATCAACAGCACTGGGCATGCACAACACAATTTTCCAAGCGGAATGCGTTGGTATAATCCAGGCCGCAGACGCGGTGTCTGCAAGAAAGATAGAGAATCAAGGCATTCGAATCCTAACGGACAGCACTGCAGTACTACACGCTCTACGCAGCAACACAATAAAATCAGGACTAGTCCTGGAGTGCCACAAGAAAATGGAGGGTATATGTGAGTCAAACGAGATTACACTCCAATGGATCAAAGGACACAGCGGTTCCCTAGGCAACGACGCGGCCGATGAACTGGCCAGAAGGGGAGCCGAAATAGAGACCTACAGGGTGGAACCCGTAATACCAATATCGGCAAACCAGCAAAGATGCTGGTTGAGACACAGAACAAGGAAACTACACGCCGAAATGTGGGCGAAGACGAAGGAATGTCGCCAATCGAGAGAGGCAATGCCATCTCTAGACAGACGACTCTCTAAAAAACTGCTGCGCTTAAATAGGGCGGACCTACGGTTTGTAGTAGGGACCATAACACGGCACAGTAATCTTAACAAACATTTGTATGTTATAGGTCTAACGGACAGTCCATTGTGCCGGGCGTGCATGAGGACTGACGAAACACCGGCCCATGTTGTTATGAACTGCAGCGAGGTCGCGGAACAACGGGCACAACACCTGGGAACACCAAGCACACTGCGAGAGGCCTGCAGCAGACCCGGCAGCCTGGCCGCTTTTTGGAAGGAGCTTGGATGGTTGGAGTAGGGCAGTGGATACACTAACCACATCACGCAAAAAGGCCCAACTATAAGGGACCACATGCGGAAAATGAGCCCGCGTAAAGAAGAAGAAGAAGAAGAAACTATATATGCATTTTCCTATCATATCTATTTACATTTAAATGCATTACACAGACTGATTTTTCCATGCATTACATTTTTTTAAAGGTATTTGATGGGACCGCACATAATATATGAAGCTAAGATGATGATGACGATGAAATACCATTTTATTGTTGTTAAAAATATAACCAACCTGTCTTGGTGATATTCTGCTTTCTATAATATTAATCATGGACTGCTGCAGTTCAGACAGATTGACCCTCAATATTTTATCACTTTCGACGTCGTAAAGTAGAACAACCACATTAAAAACCCACATTAATTAGTATGGCCATGGAGGCTAGGTTCAGCTTATGGTTCATCACTCCGATTTGCTTTCTGCTGCAAATTAACATTCACTCTGAACATAGCCAGGTCTCTACATGCCTCACATACATAGTCTTCATCAGTAATCTGAAAAACAAAACATTTTAATGTGAAAACTCAGTTTTAAGGTTTGTATTAATCCAGCTATGTGATGTTATGGTTTCTAAATAAATTGAATGGTATAACCAGCGTTGCCAGGTGCACTGTAATTACAGTGGATTCACTGTAATCTTTCTGCTTCTACTGTATACTGTAATGGAAATTTACAGTGTATGCAAAGCACTGTAATTATTTTAATGTTTAAAATGACACTATATATAAAGATATAGCATAACGCGTTTCGTTCTACGCAAATGTAAATCTGCGTAGAACGAAACGCGCCATGCTATATCTCTTGCAAGCATTATCGACAATCGGGAAATCCCCTACTTAGGTTATAGATCATTGCTATGCGACAAAATGTAATTGTATGTGTCGTGTACATTATTTGTTAGCTGTGAATTAATTTTGTAATTTGGCGGATAATAGTAGCACGACTGTCGTACGTATTGTCAATTTTCTATATTTATCCAAAATCTACGCTAAATCATCTTAGCGAACTGCTTGATTATCTTTATCATCTCGTAATTAACTTAAATCAAAATGTCTGGTAATGAAAGTGATAATGAAGGACCTTCTACGCCGAAAAAGAAAAGAATTTATAAACAAAGATTTCGCGACGAGTGGCTACGTCAGAAAAGTTTCAAACAATGGTTGCGACGTGATTTGAAAGATCCGTGTCGAGCATACTGTGTGTTATGTGATACATCGATGATTGCTGATATTGGGGCATTAAAACGCCATATTGAAGGTAATAAACATATTTTTAAACATAAACCTTCTTCTCAAACATCTATTGCCACCGTGTTTAAAAAGCCATCAACGTCTTTAGAAGATAAGCGTAAAAAAGCAGAAATAAAATTAGCAGCTTTTGTGGCAGAACATAAAATATCTCATAGGGTTATGGACCATCTTGTTGAGTTATTGCCAAAGACATTTCCGGATTCTGAGATTGCACAAAAAATAAAAATGAAGCGTACAAAACTCCGCGCCGTAATAAATAATGTTTTAGGTGCGGCTGAAAAGCGGCATTTATGCACGGATTTAAAACGTCAAAAGTTTTCAGTGTTGATTGACGAAAGTACTGATATCGGTACAATTAAGACAATGTGTGTTGTCGTTAGGTATTTTTGTCCGACTAAAGGTCAAATCGTCAGTAGATTTTGGGACTTAATTCAAATTTATGGAAGTGACAACACGAACCACAGTTCTTCTGCAGAACATCTTTTTAATGCTGTACTCAAGTCATTTCAAGATCATTCAATTTGCATTGAGAATATTATAGGGTTTGGATCGGATGGCTGTAATACTATGATGGGGTGTAACAACTCAGTATCCAGTCGATTTCGTTTAGCGTGTCCAAGCATCATAGTTTTGAAATGTGTTTGCCACTCGCTCCATCTTTGCGCAAGCGACGCATGCAAACAATTGCCAATAGAGTGTGAAAAACTAGCACGTGATATTTATAACTATTTTGCTACGAGTAGTAGACGGCAATCTGAATTTAAAGAATTTCAGTCATTTGCTGGAGCAAATATCCACAAATTATTAAAACCTTCTCAAACTCGATGGTTATCTTTGGCTGCAGTTACAGAAAGAATTATTGAACAATGGGATGCGTTAGTAATTTACTTTAATGGTAAATGGCTCGAAGATCAAGAATGCCAGAATATTCATAATTGTCTAAACGATCAACAAATAAAGGCCTACTATTACTTTTTAAACTGGATGCTGCCTAAATTTACGAATACCAATACTCTATTTCAAAGTGAGACTCCAATGATCACCAGAATACATACGAAAATGAACGAGCTATACCGTGAATTATTGATGACCTATATAAAAAATGACTATTTATCAAGCAATCTCGATCAAATAGACCCTACCAATGAAAGGTATTTTAAAAATCTAGACGATGTTTATTTTGGTTTAGGTGTTCAAAAACAGATAACTTCGTATGATATCTCTCCACAACAAGTGCAAATCCTTAAAGAGAAATGTCGAAAGTTTATAATAAAAGCCTGTGTTGGTATTCGAAAACGATACAGCTTAAACGATCCAGTAATGGCTACAGTTTCACAATTAGATCCCGATAATTGTATGGATACTAGACATCGACCGGAATCTCTACAACAAATATTTGAAATATTGCCACGACTAGCACCGAAATCTCTGGAAGAACAGCAGAAAATAGATGATCAGTGGAGAAAATTACCAAGTTTGATTAATACAATCGATAGTAGTCAAGCACCCGATATTTTTTGGCACCAGGTATTCATGTTTCTAAATCTGTCTATAGGTAATAATTTAAACATCGTTTAAAATATAGGTAATTTTTATATGGTTTATAATTTTTCAGGTGATGCAAAAGGTAGACTTCTCAAAATTAGCAAACTTCATGCTGGATATTTTAGCATTGCCTAATTCAAACGCAGAATGCGAAAGAAAATTTAGCGAAATTAATGATATTAAAACAAAGAAAAGGAATCGGTTGATTACAAACACAATTAAGGGAAATGTTTTAGCGCGTCAATCTATATTACGTAATTCAACAACTTGCGTAAATTTTGAACCAAACGAAGATATGCTAAAATCTTTTACTGATCAGATTTATAAAAATGAAACTTGTTTAAGTGACACAGATAGTGATTAATATACTTTTTTTTTAATAAATGTAACATTAAAAAAATACATTGTCTTTTTTACTGTAAAAACGCTGTATTCAACTGTATGATATACTGTATTTTTATACATAAATACTGTAATTTTATACTAAAATTACTGTAAATTTATAAATCCGACCTGGCAACACTGGGTATAACTCATATGAATGTTTTTGGGATCACTCAACTAGTTTCTAATGTAAATGGTATCCTTAATAAATCTCAATACTTACGATTCGGGGATACACCCAGCTACAAAGTAAAGTGGTAACTCGGGTATCAAGTTCCAAGGCTTGATATCGGCGCAGTGTATTGACGCATATATTGCAATTGATGCATAGAATACGGGTTGGCCTAGCACGTCCTCCCATCTTGGCGGTAGCAAACAATATGTTTCAAAGCAACGAGATCCACAGAATAAGGCAAAATCGAAATCCAATATACAAACAGCACAGTCACTCAAGTAAGTATCTGTATCAGAGTCCGTAGGTATGCAGGGGTCACATAGAGGAAAGGTTAGAGTCCCAGTCTGGGTCACAATACACTTTAAAAAACGGTAAAGATGATTGAAAACACTCCACGACAAAACAGCGCAAATAATATCGGTATTTGTCTAGACTAGAGTTGCCAATGTTGTCAAAGTTAAAAAAAAAATTGCAATGGATATGGGGCTTTTAGAACTTTTGAATACCGTTCAAAGGTTCATGCTACTAGGTATGTTTTTTATTTATATTGCTTATACATTCATTACAGAAAGCCTGTGAGGTTGAAAAACATGCATTTAAAAATATATCACTAACTAACATACTTCATTGATTGAGTTCTTGCAATAATTTACAAAACTAAAAATAATTGCAAAAGTAGGTACACTTTACTGCACAGTATTTTACGACATGTTAGAATAGCTGCAAAATGGTAACATTGAATTGATAAGGAAATTAATTAATCAATTAAGCTCATAATAATTTCTTTCTTTTCCTCGGCTTTTATTAGCTTAGACGATAATTTCATAAAACGTAGATATTTACTAGAATGAATTTTCTTTTAATGACATTTTAAGACGCTCAAATTTTAGTCAAATATGATTTCGCCATTGTTCTTTTCATTTGGCAAAACAAGTTTTCGCAATTTTACAGTTAGCAATACTATTTTTGGCAATTTATTGTTTAACAAATAATTACATGGCAAAGTTTCATTTTACCAAGTAGGTATTAGGTAGTCAAATATGGTTACAGTTCAAGTTTAAGATCCAATTTAGATAATACACTGCTGCATGGGTGTTTGTTTCACCTTGGACAAATAATTTACAGGTAAGTTCTGTTTATGTATCCTTTTTGGAAAATAAGTTTAAAAAATTACCCCACCAAAACTGCAAGAAAACCATGAGGAAAAATTACATGGCAACACAGGAGGGTGCTAAATATTTTTGGTCTTTTGTTTTTTTTATGGTGTTGTCAGATTTTTAGATTTTGGGGAGATAGTTGGTGATTATACTGGGAAATGATATTTTAAATCCCATTAAAACATTTTCATTATTTATTTATGTTTATGTATTTAAGACACCATGTGCCCCTTATTGATTGGACACTAATTTTGTTATACTTTATTTGAATTTAATGCAATTTCGTTCTCTGTCATGGTGGTAGTAATCATTGCCTTAATATATATATATATTATATATATGTGTATGATATGTATGTATATATATATGTATATATAATATACAAGGTGGAAACTATAAGTTTGTCCAGACGATTATTTCGCCAATTTTAAAGATATTGTGAAACTTTTCACTGATTTAAAATCTGTATCGCTTAATCTATAAAATAACATAATTAAAAAAATACGTCGTTATGTGGTTGACAATTTGTACTTTGGCCATCTTAAATGCATGGGAACTGCAAAAGTACAAATTGTGAACACATAAAAAATCCTTTTTTAATTTTTTCATTTTAATTATGTCATTTTGTGGATTAAGCGATTCAGATTGCATATCGGTTGATAGCTTTGCAATATCTTCAAAAATGACCAATATATCAACATGAAAGCGTTTTCAAAAATTCCATCATCATAGTTTCGCGGTTGCGTCAAAACAAAACATTAATAATAATAAAAAATGAAATAACTAAAATTTTTTTTTTTTGTATACCACTAAGGTGGCAGACAAGCACACGGCCCACCTGATGGGAAGCGGTTACCGCGGCCCATGGACGTGTGCAACACCAGTGGCATCACACTCGCGCTGCCGACCTTGTAAAGGAAAGGGGATGGGAAAGGAGTTTAGGACGGGATGGGAAAGGAGTTTGGGAGGGGATGGGAAAGGAGTTTGGGCTCCGGCACTCTCACTCACCAAACGGAACGCAACAGTTCAAATACTGTTACTTGGCGTCGATATTCTGTGAGAGGGTGGTGCTTCCCCGGTCGAGTCAGCCCATTCATGCAACGGCCAAATTGACTGTTGCTTGACTCTACCACTCTTGCCATTATTTGTCTATTTAAAATAGACAAATAATAAAAATAAATAAAAAATAACAAGATTTCAAAAATAATAGAAATCCAAAATAATTTTAAAAATTAATTTTAAGCTCACCGATCAGTATCCTTGGGCAATTTAAATAGTGCAAAATAAGAGTCTGGCATTTTTCTTTTTCTGCAGATAGTGCAACATTTATTTTCGTTCCGAAACCCATTGTGGAAAAGTTCAATAGATACCTAAAAAAGGAATAGTTTTTAGTATGGCATGTGTTGTTCACCTCAGATATATCTGAGTGCTTTATGTAAGTAGAAAAAGTCAGTGAATATAACTATAAGGTACTTTTTATTTATTAAGGACACAACTCAGAAACTGGGTAATACTTTTCCTTTTCACCTTTACTTATGTTCCATAATTTATTAGATAAGTAAAGTGATTGTTCAATTGAAAATCAGAAAATATAAGCAGTATATCACAATATATACATTTTTAGAAGTCACCTTGAACACCAGAAGGAACCTTGTTTTTGAATAAAACACAATACATCTAAATATCCCATTTATCAGACACTACCATATATATTTAATACTAGCTGTGCCCAGCGGCGTCGCCCATGACAAACTCCATTCCGTGGCACCTATTTGTCCCAACCGATAAATGGGCTATCCAACACAAAAGGTTTTTTTTAATTCGAACCAGTAGTTCCTTAGATAGGTGCGTTCAACCAAACAAACTCTGCAGCTTTATAATATTATAGTACAGATTAATAACAAAATCAGTAATGTTAGAAGAAACTTGCTAAAATAAATTTGTTTCATAATAAATACTATGTGAAATTAATGGGATTCTTGTGGTAAGCAGATAATATTATTTATGGAATAAGAAATGAATGAACCATACCAAAACTGGAGAAAGCACCAGCAAAAATCGAAGACTGATCTTCACTTAAAAGAAATGTGGATAGAATTATTAGACATAAGTACTTACATGTTTATGCAGATTTTTTTCATCAGATGAAGATATATCTTTCGATTTTCATAGAATAAGTATTGTATCATCATAATAATCAAAATCATTGTAAAATTAGTTCCTGTCATTATAACACAGATTCCTGGAAAAACAACATAATGACACTATTATTTCCAATGGGGATGCCAACGACCGGGCAGACGATGGGACCCACACATAAAGGGTAGATCGTCTGCCCGGTCGTTGGCATCCCCATTGGAAATAATAGTGTCATTATGTTGTTTTTCTTGTGCCATTTTCCTTGTGCTCTAATGGGGATAATCACACTTCATGACTACTAGTAAAACTAAAAAGTCAAATTCCGTAGCAATGATCTCACATTGTAAACTTAATAAATAGGTAATTTAGTAATTGTTATTCTTATCATTAATATCATAGATTCATGTCTCGGAAGTATCTCAAACTGAAGTAACTAAAGAATTGCAGATCAATATGATAAGATTATATCTGAGCTACAAAACATATATACTCGTATATCAAATTAATTTAAACAATACAATGGAGAGCTTCAATCATGCATTACCTACATTAGTGATGATTTCCAAAAACAATGTATACCCACCATCCACTGTACACTATGACACTATTAGTTAAACTGGGTAGTTAAATATGTGTAGAGATGACCTTGTGATCTTGAATATTTCATTAGATTTCTGGAAAGATTGCACATTGGAAACATTAGAATATAATTATATAATACAACAATCGATACAGGTGATCTCATCAAATACCATTGAGCCCGCAACATAGTCATAACAAAATCCTGCCTTTTATCATTGCGTCAGCAATAAACATACATTAAAATAAGTATAAGAATAGTTTCAGGATAACATATTTTTGATAGGCTATAACTTGAATGAAGAATAATGCGTAAGAATAAAAATAGTGGGCTTGTTAGTTCTTCTGATCCATTTTATTTTATGATTTCTTCAGTTTTCAATAATTTTGTGCTAAAAGGTTAGTCGTTAATTTTTTATGTGCGACATAATTGACATTTTCATATTGAAATATGAGTCTATATCTGTTTTATAGGCATTTGTATAAAATTTCTATACTACAGATATTTAAGACAGTTGTCTAAATAATATTATAACTATCTTAAATGAGTGACTTTTTAGGCCTACATCACTCATGAACTGATAGCCTTATACGACATACAGGGTTCACTAAATTAAAAAAGTTTATATAATAATAGTGAGGGCAACAGCTGGTCCTCTACGTTGGAGACATGGGGTTTCCAGCTCCCCCAATTAGCCACTATCAACAGTTGAAGTTGACATGGGGTGTATCTTAAGTTTATTATTATTTGTAGGTACTCAATTATATGCGCTGTACACATTAGCTGATGATATGATAATATTCGTAATCATAGGTTAGCTATACAAACCTCTCAGAGCTGATCACAGTAAGTTAAATAGAGTACACAAAGGTCTCAGTCATAACCACAAACACGGTACTTATATAATCGCAATTACACTAAACACTTAGTAGCAACTAGCAGTATCCAATGCTACGGAGGAGCAGTTGCTCAAGTCAACGTAAACAGTGAATATTTAGGCCCAATTGATGCTAAAATCGTCAAATTCGAGAAAATTTCACTAAAGAACAAAAGCACCGGTAATTTTTTTCAAATTGAATGAAAACTCCGGTAGGTAGGTAGAGTAGAGTAGTAACCTTTCAAACTATTACTAAAATCATGAAACTAATGAGCCTAGGTTACCAACTTTCAGAAAAAAGTGACACAGTTTTTATTTGGTAATCTGTGTAATAGTATATGAGTACTAATGAGTGGCGTGTTGAAGGGTCGAAGCTCTCTCACCTGATTGGTCGAGCTCAAAACGTTCGGGATATAGGCGAGTGTCACCGGCCGACCCTACAATAAAGCGAAGTGAAGTGGCAGAATTTTCGGAACAGGTATTTTTGATCCTTATTTTTTTTATCTCTCTACGATAAAAAAAATAAACAATGAGAATAATAAATATATTAAAAGTATCGTTTCTAGGAAATAGAAAAATTCAAATTTTTTATGGCATGATATTGTCGAAAGTTTACGCGAATTTTAAACATTGAAATAAAATCAAGTCTCCCCGTGAACATGGCTGCAGCTCTAGACTAACCGAAACGTCGCACGGTGTTTTAGGAGAGCCATTTTTCGGACGTCACGTTTTTATTAAATAATCTGAATTAAATAAGCATTTAAATGATAGATTTCCAATCCCCGTTTAGACCGCATGTTTAGTTTTTGCAAAAAAAAAAACCAAAGTTCTTAGTATTTTATACTCGAAATTTAGAAAAAAATACATTCAAGCCAAAGTAAGTACAATTCGTAATAATGATGTTAGAAGCATTAATAGAGATTTTGATACTGCATATTTTAAAATTAATTTGAACAACGTAACATTATCAGTTCCGGATATATACAAGGTTTTAGGTTTTCAGTTTTTCTTATTTTTCTCGAAAATTCCATCGTTTTGGGTTTAGTTATCTGCATTGAAGTAATCCTCTTTGCTTCTTCTACATACCATATGAATTTCACATCCCAAAGCCATGGAATCTCGGAGCTGCAATTTTTTAAAGATTCATCCGGATTTTTCATCAATAGGGTTGTCACTCGTTCAGATAAAAGTTTATATCCGGATCTGATTTCACTTTACTAAAAACAATACGTAACTGGTAGTTCTTTTAACGTACATATCCCAGAAACCAGTTGTTTTATTATTACAGACACGTAAAAAGCAAAAAATATCGAAGTTATATGTTTTGTTATGAATATTATCTATGTATATTTTTAGTCCGTAAAAGTGCAATACTAATAACATAAGCTGGGAGTACCTGAAATGTGGGTATTTATTCACCTTTGCCTTTTCCACCTTTACCTCGGGGGTAAAGGCGTGATGGTATACTGTATGTATCTTATAGTTAGGGATTAATAATAAATGTGCCTAAACTAATAATTAAATATCATTAGTATAGCGATAGCCCGGTGGCGTACGTAACGGACTGCTGAGACGAGGTCTCGAGTTCGATCCCCAGTCACCCCGGGCACACACCTCTGACTTTTCGTAGTTATGTGTGCATTAATAAATGTTAATTATCGCTCGCTTAGTAATGTGCCCGGTAGATGGCAATAGGCTCGCCCCCTATTACATTGGGACCTCAACATAACTGGCGAATCGTGGGTGTGTAATACACCTCTGCCTACCCCTTCGGGGATACAGGCGTGAAGTTATGTTATGTTATGTTATGTAGTATACCATCTAAATTTGTTTTGCAATATGTTTGGTATATACGAGTAAATGTCATACAAAAATAGTAACAAGCAAATCAAGCGACCATAGAAACATAGTAACTACGCCACTCGATAGGAGCCTTCAACAGATAGCGTACATTATTCTGTTCGTTTTAATTACATAATCTTTAAAAATAATACATACTTACAGTAACATTACATCCGGTTAGAAAAGTGGCAACCCTAGCAAAAATAATTAATTTGGCATATCTTCTAGATTCCATAGAATTGGGATATAAAATTTACGTGGTGGGCTGGCAATATAATTAGAATATTTTTAGTATAAATAACTTTTCCCAAAACGGTGGAGTTTTCGAGAAAAGTGAAAAAAACTAAAAGTCATAAAAAGCGTATAAATCTGTATCTAACAAAGCTACGACTTTTATTTTGGTGCCCAAAGGGGCCTTACCGGGTGTGCTTTCAATGAACTGAACATGGTTAATAAGTATCATGGTTAGTTTAGGAGTAATATTATTTTGTAATAATATCCGGATGGAAAAATGACCGTTTTCAAAAAATTATCAAGTCTATAGGGTTTTGCAAGAAATGGCTCTTCTAAAACACCGTGCGTCGTCGGGATCAGTGTAAATAATAACATAACACCACATAAATTGCTATTGAATCTATCTATCTATCGACTGGTGGTAGAAATTTGATGACACAAATTACCACCGTGCACGATTGCGAAAAACCCTTCATAGTAATCCAATTTCGGTTTGATTGCGTTCAGGGGTCAGCAAGTGCATAGCCAGGCAGGGGGATTGTGGTCGCAGCACTAGTGGGACCGGTGGGTGTCACGCAGTGCTGCAACGACAATCCTCTTTTGATGAGGCCGTCAAGCTGAATGCCACCATTGTTAACATGGTACGTGTATGTAATGGTGACCCTCTTTCCTGAGACTTTCTCCTGAGGCTAGGTAAAGTCAAATTGACGTGTCCTAAATATAAAAAAAATATATATATTATATTCTATTAAATATTTTAATTTCAATTTTATTAAACAATTTAACATATTGGCTTACTTTCTTACCGACATCGACAGCTCTAAAGCTGTCTGGCGTAAGAAAATGACGTCGATAATGTTAGGCAGTGGCAACAATATGCTCATACATAGTTCTTGCAAACAGAAACTATGAGTGCCACATAATAAGGCACGTCTTAAAAATGACGAAATTCATTGTAGAAATAAGTAAACATATCTCTCTAGTCAGAATTGTTACTAACAAAATGGATTTCATTTACCTAAAGAAAAATAAATTATCGTTAAAAGTCTTTTTGTATTTTTTTACATGGGTTCGATTTGAACCCACTAAAACCGGTGTTTTCATCATATGCTATAACACTCATGCTTGCGTTAAGATATGTGAATTCGCCTCAATTCGAGTGTCAGTTTTTAAGCACCCCGTACCTCTTTAATATAACATCCTTGCCTACAATACTTCTTCTTCTTCTTCATTGAGTCAATGGTTTGTAATATTCCGTAGATTAGCGCCTACAACACTAAAACAATAAAGTAAACTACATGGCACGTATAGACAGGTAGTATACAATGTGTAATGAAACTAGTGTCCGATCAATAAGATGCACATAGGTTGTCGCAAGATACACGGATTCTAACCTTTCACCTTTCGGCCTTGTGATGAAAGTATATCTTTCGTCATGTTATATTAGTAAATACCGCGTCGTAGGACCCTCAAATGTGTATGTATATGGACGTGGCGATTCAATAAGTACATTCCACATCTGACATAATAGTTACTGTTGACTCCAAATGAATGCAGCCAGTTGAGATGTTTTTGGTGCATGTAACTCGTATGCTCAGATAATCAATTTGTAGGCTACATTCTAAGCCTATATGTAGCACTTCCCGGCAGGTAGTGCTGCCAACTACGTGTCACAACGCTAATGCACCAGCGATGCAACCATGAAAATGGGAAAGTATCGGCGCTCTACGGATAGGACACAGAGGACCCACAGATATGGGGCAATTAGACCATTCACACATAGATTCTCAATTCAGAGAGTTAGAAGAATCGTGAAGGCTGCTAGGCTTATTACCAAACTATATTAAACAACCAAAGACCACATGATGAATCCATATCCTCTCTATTCCATCAGTCTCATATAACATGGGGATAGTAATTATCCATGAACTTGCATTTATACTATAAAAACTATATTTTAAATTGACGTCTTGTAAACCAAAAAAATGGGATTTTGAATCTGCCATAATTGCATATCAACAAGATTAGACCTAAGTAAATGTTTATAAATCAACCAAAAAAAGATAGCCCGCTGAGTTTGGAGCCCGTGGAGTCCATTTACCATTGTCTTCCATCTGACGTTTTCAAAGTTCCGTGTAATGGTCTATGCAGAATAAATGATTTATGAAAAGTAAAACATTTATAAAACATTCCAATAATAAAACATTTTTCTATCTACCTGTACTTTATCTTAGTAGAAATATGTGGAAGTAAAATATATACATATATCCCCCCTAGTAACTAAAAGTAGAAAAAAAATCCTTTCTTCCCTACCAATAGGGATAGATCAGTAGGGATATGTGGAACAGGCGTTGCGAAGTCAAACGAAGAGTTTGTAATCTGTTAGGGGTCGCATTTAACATTTGTGGTCGGACTTGATGTCGCGACATATATGTAACCTAAATACATAACCTTATATGACATTGAAAATGATATATTAATGGAAATAAATGTAGTATTATAATTTTAAATGCCATTTCCTAGATCATGATTACTCAATATCGTCCCAAAATGTAAGAATGTGACAACACCACATAGATATCCAACAGAGTTGGGCAGTACTTGAATTACTTGTCAAAATACAAATACGTATTTGGTATTTGTATTTCAATAACTTGCTCCAAATGTGATTTGTCATTCGTATTTCAAAAAGCTGACACTGAGGTATTTTGTAGTAGGTATTTCAAAAACATTCAAAGTACATTTAACGTAAATAAATTTAACCTTCATTTAGTGATCTTATTAATGTTAAGAAGGACAGGGTTTTAATAGACAGGGACAAAATTATGTTAGAGTTGGTCGGTTTCCTAAATGATAAAAGCAAAGAGCTTTCCATTCTTAATCGCTCTCCAAATATAAAAAAATGTGTTCATACAATTTTATACAAGTTGATGTTCATGAGGACCTGTAGAAATATGGTTTTCTTTAGCAGGTTTTATTCATTCTCCAATAAGAAGCTGTTGGTCTGACAGTAGGTATATTTAAAAATCTAGTGTTCATGATAGGAAACTCTGGTTTTACTGATTAATTAATCTTTTTATAGTCTGTTTTTTAACGACTGTCATACAGAATTTCGATGTTCAAAGCGAAGTAGCGAAAAAGTACCGAACCACGACTCACGATAGTGCAAAAGTGCGTCGCATCGGCTCACACTTTATCGAATGTTTTCCAGGGCGATGCAACCCATACTGGGCTGAATTACTTTTTGTTCTTAATAGTATTTTGAAATTGGTATTTCAAATAAAAATAGCTAAAATTCTGTATTTTATATTTGAAATATGTCACTTAAATATATTTGGTATGTTGTATTTTAAATATTTGTGAGATAATAATAATAATAAATAATAATAATAAGCCTTTATTTATTTCACAGCAATAAAGTTACATTGTAAAAGTTATGTTGTATTTTAAATATTTGTGAGATAATAATAATAATAAATAATAATAATAAGCCTTTATTTATTTCACAGCAATAAAGTTACATTGTCAATCAAAAACAAACTTATTCATTTTTTATTTTTGAATAGTTTTTTTTTTATTACTGTGAATCCCTTCTCGGGTGAAGGCCTCCTCCATTCCCCTCCAAGCTTCGCGGTCTCTTCCCTTCCATATCCACTCAGGTCCTGCTACCTGATAATGTCGTCAGTCCATCGTTGGATAGGCCGACCAACATTCCTTTTTCCATCTGGCCCTTTCCACTTTGTTGTTTTCACAGTCCATCTTTCATCATTCATTCGCGCGACGTGTCCTTGCCCATTGCCATTTCATTTTTAAAGCGTGTTTGAGTGCATCAGTTACTTTTGTTCTACTTCTAATTATTTCACTTTTGACCTTATTTATTTTCTTTATTTTTAAGATGCTTCGTTCCATTCCTCTCTGGCAAGTCCTTATTCTATTTGTGATTTGGTTTGTGTATACCCACGTTTGGCAGCCGTATGTTAGGCATGGTAGCAGACAGGTGTCCATTACTATTTTTTTCATATTTATATTGTAGTCTTTTTTAAGTATTTCTTTATATGCCCAGAATTTCTTCCTTGTTGTATTTACACGTCTTTCTACCTCTTCTACGTTATGTAGCTTGTTGAATGAGACTTTTTTTCCTAAGTAAACATAGTTCTTTACATATTCTATCTGTCTACCACTCACTTTGATCGATATTTCGCGACTATTAGTTATTATTTTTGTCTTATCAGTATTTAGTTCCAATCCAACTTTGAAGCTTTCCTGGGAGAGTGTAATTATCATTTGTTGTAGCTGTATGGCGCTTTCAGAGAATATGACGATGTCATCAGCGAATCTTAAATGGTTTAAGTATCTATTACCAATTCTAATACCTTTTCCTGTCCAGTTAATTTTTTTGAATACTGACTCTAACACTGCAATAAATAATTTTGGTGATAATGGGTCTCCCTGCCGGACGCCTCTTTTTATTTTTATTATTTCCCCTTTTTGTTCTAATTTCAATCTACTTGTACTTTTTTCATAAATCTTTTTGATAATTGTAATATATTTCTGGTTGATATTGCATTCTTTGAGGGCTGTCCAGATAGCGTTGTGGCTTATGCAGTCAAATGCCTTGCTGTAATCTATGAATACTACATAGAGAGGTCTATAGAACTCATTGAATTTTTCTATAATCTGTTCTATGGTATGGATATGGTCCATAGTTGAAAATCCAGAACGAAAGCCTGCCTGTTCTACAGGTTGTAGAGAGTCAATTTCTTTTGTTATTCGACGGAGCAAAAGTGCAGTGAAGAGTTTGTATATGCTCGGCAGTAAGCTGATCGGTCTGTAGTTGGCTATGTTTTTTGGATCTCCTTTTTTGAATAAGAGCACAATATCGGAACTGTAACATTGTTCTGGCACGGTCTCTGTTTCGAGTACTAAATTAAACAAAGTCACGATTAAATCATCGAGAACAGTGCATCCTCTCTTTAGGGCTTCGTTGCTGATTCCGTCTGGACCTGGGCTCTTTTCTGTTTTCAAATGCTTTATTTGCATTATTACTTCGTTCATGTCTATTTCTTCTACATTGTTTTCCTTTCCTAATCCATGCTCGCCCGTTTCTTCATTTCACAGTAGTCTTCGTTTCTGTTATTTCTTCCATAAAGTTCCCTATAGAAGTTGGTTGCACTCTCTAGAATTTCTTTTCTTGATGTTGTTGTTTCTGAGTCTTTTTCCAGATTTTGTATCCAATCTTTGTGTATTGTTAGTTGCTTGTAAGCTCTTTTTGTACTTCGATATTTTTTCAGGTTATTTTCTATTACATTATGTCTGTGTGCTAGATAGTCTTTTTTGATAGACTTGTTAGTTTCTTTGAATAATTTACTTAACTCTAATTTCATTTCTTTAGTTTTATTTGTACTTTTAATTAATTCTGTCCGTTTTTTTATTAGGTTTTTTGTGCTATCACTAAATATTTGGTTTCTGTTATCTGTCTTGTCCTGCATTTTTAAACTTTTAATAATCGCTTCCTCAAGCATGTTGTAGAACTTTTGAACGTTGTTTCTATTGTCCTCCTGAGTGGTATCTCTTATCGCCTTAGTTTCTTGTTTCAAGTTGGAAAGGTAATCATCTATTTCTTTTTCTGTTCTAGGTGTCTTCTGGGGTTTACTATAGTTGTATCTAGTTTTCTTAGGTATCTTCAGTTGGAGTGTTGCTCGTACTAGTCTGTGGTCTGAAGGAAAGTTTACATTGTTCAGGACTTCTACATCGGTTATTAATTTAGGTTTGTTAGTTAATATAAAATCTATTCCGTTTTTAGTTGAATGATCTGGGGAGTGCCATGTCCATTTCCTGCTTCTTTTCTTGTTGAAATAGGTATTCATAATTGATAAGTTGTACTCATAGGCATAGTTTATTAGTAGCTCGCCTCTTTCATTACGCGTACCATAGCCGTATCTTCCCATTATCATGTTTTCTTCAGGTTTTGGATCCCCTATCTTTGCGTTGAAATCTCCTATAATTACTGTAGTGTTACTTGCAAGTGTATGGGCTACCTCGAGGTCGTTATAGAATGTTTGAATTTCTTCTTCCGAACAGCTTTCAGTCGGCGCGTATATCTGGATGATAGAGATTCTTATTTTCTCGACTTGTATTTCCAGCATGGCTACTCTTTCTGAAATTCCATTAAAATTGATTAAATTCTTTTTCAGATTTTTCTTTATCAGGAAGCCGACTTCATGTAGTCCTTTCGTCTCGCCTTTGTAACATAGAATATGATCATGATATTCTTCTATTTTATCGCCTAATCTTCTAACTTCTGACATTCCCAGTATGTCGCAGTCTATTTTTTCAAGTGCATGTGTTAGTTCCATGTATCTCTCTGTAGAAGCCAGTGATTTTACGTTATAGGTACAGATTTTTAATGTTATGATTTTTTCTTTTGGTTTAATTCTTGGTTTTAGATTTACTTGGTTGAGTAGAGGTGGAGGGTATTGGTCTAATCCCCCACGGTGACCAGCCGGCTTGGGGAATGTTTGGTTCTTTTTGTAGTATTTGTCGTTTGTGGAAAATGTTTGGTTTCCGGTTTGGAGTTGGCTGCAATTTTTATGAGTTGTTTTTTTCTCTGATGCTAGATGTCGAGTTCGACCTGGAGCGAAAAATTTCGTATCTTTTGTTGATTTTTTTGGGTGCTTCTTTTTCTTTAGTTACTTCGTCCTTTTCAACTCCAGTTAACGGTGATTTTGAAGGTGATCTTTTCCTTTTTATTTCTGTTGCTTCTTTATTTTTCACTATGAGTTTATCGTATCTTATGAACGCTATATTTCCGTTTTTTTCTTCTTGTGTTTTTCTTTGTTTCAGCTCCTTTCTCAATGTTAAGATCTCTTTTGGGTAGTCTTCAGTGGCGTAGATATTTGGTGGCAAGTTTTCATTGTTTATTAATAGCTCGTATTTGCGCCACGTTAAGGTAAAATTTATTAATATTGGCCTGTTTTTCTTATCATCTTTCTTTCCAATTCTCCTCAAGTTGTCAATTTCCCATTTATCCCATTCTTGTATTTCTTTATTTTTCTGGTTGATTTCGTTTAGAATCTGGATAACCTTATTTCTGAGTTCGTTTGCATTGTTTTCGTTTTCAGCGACACCATGTAATATTACATTGTTTTTTCTTGCATCTCTCTCTAAGGTTTGTACTTTAAATTTCAAATTGATTACTTCTTGTTTGAGTTTTTTATTCTCTTCCATCAGTGGTGTTAGTTTTTCGTCTATAGTTTTAGAGAGATTAGTGTTAAATGCCTCAACTATTACTTCAGTTTGATGTTTGAATTCAAGTTTCCTTTCTTCCATTTTTTCCAATATCAGTTTGAATTGGGGGTCCATTTCTAACAATTGGTAGGATTATTTATTTCGCGGCAACATTTTTTATGCACTTTTTATGCTGATAACTTAGGTTTACTACCACGTTAGATGCGTGCCTACGCGGTTTTATGTTTTTGTTTGCTCGCAATACTGGTCTATGTTGTCAATTGTCAAGTGACCGAAACTCTCACAAGTAAATTTATCGAGGGTATGTGGAAAATATTTAACTTGTGTAATGTCAATTCGGATTTAATTGTACTTATTTCTGCAGTTATTTTATGTTTTGGGTGTAGATAACACTAGCACATTCACCAAAGTATTTGATTTGCACTTTAAAGTTGTATTTATGTCGAATTGTACACTTTTACATGAAAAACTAGGCAAAAATTACGAGCGCGAGATTGACACGACAAGCCTTTTGACATATATCTTGTGAGATAGAATTTTGTAATTTGTATTTCAATTAAAGCAAAGCAAAGCATGTATTTTGCCCAGCCCTGATATCCAACAATATTCAATGGCGGTTCAGAACACTGACCCACGCTGGTTGCACTGTCGGCCGTGTTTTTTCTTTTGTTATATTTTTTTAGAGAGAGTTTTTTTTTTCCCCTTTTGGCACTAGCAAGCTGTGTGCCAACGACAAAGTTAAGGAAACTACTAAACATTAGAAAATATTACCGAGGAAAGGAAAAGGAACGGAATTTGGATAATTAGATAGGTTTGATAGTGAAGTCCAAAAAAGTAAAATAAAAATACAAATAAAGGATCTTAAAATATATAACTAAAAATCATAATTACAACTTTATATCATTCAGTAGAAAGAAAGAGGAAATAACATTATAATATAGTATGGGATTCATTAATAAGCAACTCATTCGGGAAGGAAGAGGGACCGACAAGGAAATGATAGAACGCAGGAATGAGGAACGGTCATAACGCGGACATGAGAAGAAAATATGATCAATGTCTCCAACTTCCATTCCACAGTCACACAAATCGCTGTCTACAATTTGCAACCTAGCAAGGTGGGAGGGAGTACAGACATGGCCTAGCCGCATTCGTATAATAATTGAAGCTGATAGCCTTGAACATTCAACCCTACTAAACCACGGTTTTCGTGAGATTTCAGGTTGAACATCGAAATATCTCTTACCTTTAAATTTACAGGAATCTGTGAAATATTTAGACCAACGATCTATTAAGAAATTCATAGGCAAATTCACGAGATCATGACAATATAAAGTATAAGGATACATATCACCATCATGAACTGCTTCTTTTGCAAGTTGGTCGGCTTTCTCATTTCCCCAAATTCCGCAATGGCTAGGTACCCAAGTAAATATAACGGAGTGACCTTTGGATCGGCAAATATTTAGTAATTTTCTGATGTCAAAGATAATTGGATAATATGGTTTTTTAAATGGAAACTTATCTATGGACTGAATCGCACTTTTAGAATCAGTAAATATTACAGCCTTTGGGAGCTTGGCTAATAATACATACTCTAATGCTTTGAAAAGACCAAAGCACTCTCCAGTATAAACTGAAGTTTCAGGGGGAAGCTTAACCTTTTGTGAAATTTTAAATTGTGAATGATAAATGTCTATACCTACACAAGTAAAACTACTTTTAGAAGAGTCAGTAAAAATATGGTGCCAGTCACGCCAATTGTCATCCACTGTCTTATTGAAATTAAATTTAGCATCTGGGTCTCCTTTATTTATACCTATACTATAGCAGATGTCAGGTGCAAGGGTTAATGATTCATAGGATATACTGTCAAAAAGGGCAAGCGATGGCGAATGAAAGACTCGTCCATGTATTGATTTAAATTTCCTATAGCTGTTAATTATGCATGGAGTGCTTTGTCGTCTCCAGAACTTGGAGTTCAGAACAAGCTGATCAAGAGCTTCTAGTTTTTTATGTAATAAATGGTTTGTTGATTCCATTATTTTAAATATAAACCTATCCGATAGGTACTGGCGCCTGAGGTAAAGTGGTGGATCCACACACTCTACCTGCAGGGCATTTAGTGGGCTTGCTTTCATTGCGCCCGAAATGATTCTCAGAGCCTTGGATTGTATGTCATCTAATTTTTACCTTTTTTATTGCCCCCGTCTAAAAGGAATGTTCCATAATCTAGGACACTACGAATGATTGCATTATATAAAAGCTTAAGGCTAGTGGGATGAGCACCCCACCAAACACCCGTCAAACATCTCATAATGTTAAGCAAACGTTCACACTTGTTCACAACATACGTAAAATGCGGCTCTCCGGTAAGTTTCTTGTCTAAAATTAGACCTAAAAATTTTACGGAGTCTTTTACGGGTGAAATAGAGTCATTAAATTTAACTATGGGATCAGGAAACCCTTTTTTCCTAGTGAAAACAACAACATTGCTCTTGTGAATTGATAGGCTTAATCCATTTTCATCCAGCCAACATTTTAATAATTTGTGAGAAGTTGTTAAAGACTCACAGGCGTTGTTAATGGATTCATCCATAGAATGTAATACTCGTAGTAGGTCATCAGCATACTGTAAGATATTAACTAGGCCCTTCAGTGAGGGCTCCAAATCATAAGTATATATATTAAAAAGTAAAGGGCTGAGTACTGATCCTTGTGGAAGACCTTTAAAAACTGAATGGGTTTTTCTGCTACCATCAGCAGAGTACACGTATACATATCTAACGGATAGTAAGTTTAAGATAAAGTTGCCTAGAAGATGCGGAATTTTAAGAGCTATTAATTTGCGTTTTAGGATAGATATTATGGCATTATCATAGGCACTATTGATATCTAAAAATGATGCAACCACAAATCTGTTGTTTGAAAACGCGAGATGAATGTCAGTAGTGAATACACTTATACTATCTATTGTACTATTTCCTTTTCAGAAACCAAACTGACTTCTTGATAATATATGATTACTCTCAATATACCATTCCAGATGGTTTTTAACAAGGTGCTCAGCCACTTTAACAAGAACAGACGAAAGAGCTATTGGTCGGTATGATTCAGCATTGTTGGGTGGTTTACCAGATTTTAAAATTGGGATAACCTCTTGGAATCGCCAAGAAGAAGGGATGTTCCCAGAGGTAAGAGCAGAGATAACTAGATTTAAATAGTAAGTTAGACTATCATCACTTAAATGAGCAAGAAAAGAGTAAGGTATATATATAAGGATATAGGTAAGGATCTTCACCAGGAGCAGAATCTTTAACGGACGATAGAATCCCCTTCAACTCATACAAACTGAAGGGCATGCACAAAGGAGTACCTGTGTGAATGACAGGGAAAAGAGCTGTGGTGGGAGAGTGTGAGTCTTTCTCTGCAACATAAGGGGGAGCTAATATATCAAGAAAACTGTTAGTCAGAGAAGAAGGAAGTTGACACTGAGAAGATGAGTCATTGAAAGCAGATCTAAACCGTTTAATGCTACGCCACACCTCTGAAGGACAAGTTGTCGGGGACAAAGAGTCACAAAAAGCCCTCCATCCTTGAAACTTTTTTTCCTTAAGGATGGTACGGGTTTCTTTCAATGTTTGTGTCAGGTAATCTAAGTTTTCAGGTGACATATTTTCAGTATATATTTCCTCAGCCTCTTTTCTTTTTTTGACAGCATCAGAACACTGTGCATCCCACCAAGGTGGCAACGGAATCCTATTAGATGCAATATTCTTAAAGGGAAACAATTGATCAGCAATATTAATCAGACACTTGGCCAAAGCATCGTTGCAATCATTCTCGCCACCACGCACAATTTCTGGTAGTAGTGAAATATTAGTATCTACTTGGGTTCGAAATTGGTGCCAATCAACATCATGTAATCTGTACTTTAATCTGGGGCATCGCTTTTTGATGACAGGACTACTAACAGGTGAGGAGATAATAATTGGAAAATGATCACTTCCATAAGAAGATGAAAGAAGGGACCACGACAGTGAGGAGGCTAGGTTAGGTGTACATATTGATAGATCCACAGCACTAATTATTTGGTCTGAACCTGTACGGCGAGTGGGCTGACCCGAATTTAATAGGCATAAATTATGATTGTCCAAGATATTCAAGAGCCTTCTACCATTACTTCTCGTCACGCTACTTCCCCAATATTGATGGTGACAATTAAAATCACCCATAGCCAAAAAAGGTCTATCAAGCGAAGAAATTACATTTTCTAACTCTCTTATGGCAGCATTGGAGGCCTTCGGAATATATACAGACACAAAAGAAATATTGTCAATAATTACACCGACAATATCAATAAGAGAAAGATTATTATTTGCAAATGGAATACGAGAAAAAGGTAGATTATTTCTAATTAGTATGGCTACACCGCCGTAGCCGTCATTTCTGTCACTACGTATGCAGGTGTAACCTCTAAAAGGTACCAAATAATTGCCAACTTTTTAGCCAGGTCTCTGATAGAGATATTATAACAGGATTAAACTTATTAACAAGATAAAGAAGATCAGTTTTTTTAGGAATTACTGATCGAGAATTCCACTGGATTATGCTGTCCATTACTGAATTGATTATTTGGGGAAATGTTTGCAAAGTCATTGATGTCGGCGTGGGACGGCTTTATAATTTTTTTAAGAACTTACATACCAATAAGGTTTTTAATCATATCGACAATGCAATCTAGATCATCACTTTGTTGGGTCTGGGACTGTGCGGGATCTTTTGATAGAGATAATCCGCAACCATCATTTGGAGTTGGAAATCGAAACTCACTAAGGATGGCTTTATGGGCTGCCTGATCGTAACCCTGTGTTAATTTCGTAGGAGCTCGTGGCTTTTGCCAAACCGTTTTCTTATAAGAAGTCGGTATGTTGTTAGGACCCGATTGGGAAGATGGTTGAGCAGATTTAGAAGGCATAGAAGTCAAAATCTCAGCAAAAGACTTTGACACTGGTGGATGAAGTTTTAATGCTTCTGCATTTGAAATACAGGAGTGAGCCATAGAATGCTTTATATCTTTTTGCCTTAGAAATTCAGGACAACTTTTATTAATTGCATAGTGCCTTCCAGAGCAACAAATACATGAAGCGTTATCTTGCTCAACAGAACATGTTTCTCCTAAATGGTTTTGTGCACATTTGTAACACCTAGGTTAGCCAGATCGGCACTGGTTCTTGGTATGTCCGTAACGACAGCATCGATAGCACTGAATAGTGGGATACACATAGATATCAACTGGCAGGACATTGTAGCATATGTAATCCCTTTTGGGTAAAACTTGACCATCAAGGGTGATTACAATAGACTGAGAGGGCTTCCATGTGTATGAACCATCTGCATAGACTTTATTATTTAACCGTCTAACTTTTAATATCTACCACAGCCAATTGGGACAGATAAGTTGTCTTGAATTTCATCAAGTGACCAGTCAGCTGGGACTCCACGGACAAGCCCCATTCTGGTGATATTAAATGTTGGCAGAAATGCCTTAAGATTACCGTCTAATGAACTACATTTATCAATAAAATTGTTAGCGCTTATAAAATTTGTGAAGGAAACAGTGCATTTATTACGTCCTATCCTTTTAACAGAACCTGTAACTATATTTTCAAATTTATTTTTCTTCAGAAAGTTACCAAAGGTAATGGGATGTAAACTAGTCGGGCTGTTATCCATATCAGCTTTGCGTTGTACATGGACTAAGTAAGGCGCAGCATCAGTTTTTATGTACTCTCTCCTACCAATTTGTATAGGTTCAATCTGGTTGACTGGTGCAGTACTATTCATGTTTATTTCAGGTTTAGGATCGATGTGAGTGGGATTGTGAGATGGAAGAGTTAGACAATTGCACTCATTTTCATTACAAGCATTAGAATCATCTTTCAGGTTGACTACTCCTCTATTATTTTTTTTCTTTTTATGACAAGTTTTGCACACCCTATGTTGCCTACGTTTTCTGCTTCTGTCTTTATTTGTTACTGAATTATCAGTATCTCTTCCGATACCCTGAATTAATTCGTCCGTGTCCATACTTTCTTCGATTGTGACATAACTAGCCACGGGGGGATTTAAGCCAGAGCTTAAATCCCCCATAAAATTTATAGGCGGATCGTTCATACGATCCTGACCTTAAAAGATATTACCATATAATAATATAAATAAACTTACCAAATAAACACCTAAACTACACAGAATATAAGAAGATTACTACTAATTTATTAAATATACAAACATTCAAACCAATCTAATTATTTTATACCTATTAATTAATTTTTAAAATTTCCGAAAGAAAAAAACACCCGCTCAAACCGAAGTTTCCCGCGCTTTTTCTTAGAGAGAGTTTGTTTAGAATGTGGCCCTCTTGTGTTGCCATGTAGGTTATTGTGTTATTTATTTATATTAATTTTTTTTTTCAAAGAGGATTATTTCGTTAAATATTGTATATTGCAATCATATATCGTGAGCTTGTGTTCAATCGTTTTTGTTTGCGCATCAATAATATCACGGTTGCACATTAATATTAACAATACAATATATATTGACACGATAGCTATATATATTGACGTGGCATGGCATACGAATGGGACACACCTATTTGGGAGGGATTAGCCGTCAATATAATATATAACGTACCTGTCTATATATTATATTAATGTACAGACGTTTTCCATTCTTATGTTGACACTGGAGCGCGATGTTGGATCGCGAATGTAACAATATTTATTGACTATCTAATCTCCACCTATAATATTATGATACCAATAATTCTAATGGCTAAAAAGTGTATAAAACTATGAACCCGGCCTAAGAACACGAAAGAAGTATCGATACTTTGTTGTATCAAGTTTTAACCGATACTTTGTATTCGATACTTTTACTTTATGAGTACTTTTTGGCAGGTATCGTATTGATTGAATTTTAGAAACTACCTACTTACAACTTGGCTTTACAGCTCATGTTTGTGGCAACATCAACTAGTTCCCTCGCACCCCGGCTGACCCTGGGCCATCTCACCACTAACAGCATAGCTCATCCTGTCTCCTCTGAAAGCAGAGGAGTACGGAGAGCGATGTGTTCCCGCCACGTTGGGTATTGGCCGACGATCAATGCCAACCCTATGAAGGGGTGAAGGGGAAGCCATTGACCGCCGCCCAGGGTGTACCGGCCGCTCCGATTCCGTTCCCCCCGGACTGCAGCGGACGGTGCGTTTACCTGGCCATCATGTGTCAGAGTTTAAATAAAACTATTGTATCAATTTAAAACTTTGAATTAGGAACGATATAAAACAATCGATGCCTGGACATTCGGGATCTGAACGGGCCTGGTGGAGCCGTTCCGATTGAAGCTGAGAAAAGTATCCTGGGAAGAACCCCGCTTTAAGCCCTATCCTTGGGCCGAGACCGCGATATACGCCCCAGTCCGCTATTTAAAGTTAAAACAACCGCGTAAATCCCTAATAATATAAGTAGGAAGTGCGAGTGATTAATAAATAAATAATATTTTTCCCTCATAAAGTGTTGTAATTTTATCACTTCATACACGCGTGGTACCCAACCCCCTGGGTACCACAGAACATTAACTACTCCTGATAGTAACTACGAAACTCTCCAGTAGTCAATGGTGTATTATCTATGCTCCCCAAATCCATTTGAAAGGGCCCACCTAAGTTGGCGGGGGGATATAAGTTTTGTATTGTGTTTTTGGCTAAATCATTTGTTCATACAAAGTTCTTCATAGTTCCATTAAAAAAAATATATTTTGAATTTAATTTAGAATATACAGGGTTACCTAGTAAGTCGCGCGACGAACCCCGTTAAGGGGTCGTGGTTCCCACCATTTTTGTCAGATTTCCCCTTGGACCCCTGCCCTTTTCAAGTTATAAGGCTTTAAAGATTTTTTTTGAAAAAGTCCGGTTTCTTGTCTATTGGCCTTTTTTTTTGTTTATTTGTTCAAATATTTATTTTTAAACGATTTTTGTGTAGTAGATTAGTTTCTTCATCATTATGAAAAATTAAAATAGAGTTACCTCAACTAAATAGGTTGTAGATAGAAGAGTGATAGTTGTGTTATGCTCTACACAAGGAGGCTAGCACACAAGTTTGTTGCCTGGATTCTTAATACAATTTGGAGAATGTAATAGTTATACTAATTATGAATAATCTGCTTCGCTTTTATTCTATAGGGAGTATCTAATAATAAAGAGATAAATGCATAACAGAGGATCACTGGTAGTTTTATTCATTACTAGCTGACCCGGCGAACTTCGTACCGCCTTAGCGTAAATTTGATGCACTACTTTATTTTGTATAGCTGACCTATCTTATGTATGCGTACCTATTCAATTTAAACTGGAATCTATAATATCCTCCATATAAAAATGAATACCTATTTCCCTGGTCTCGTCATACCTGATCACCACAGAGTTTTTTTGTTTTAAATTGAATGACGTTGACATTCGTAACGCGCTTTTTTTTAAATATGCAAAACTAAATGTATATTTTTCAATCTTTCTAAGAGATTTTCTTAATATTTTTTTCCGTAAGAACCTTGTACAGAGTATTAGAAAACTACAAAAAAAAAATTAGCCAAATCGGTCAAGCCGTTTTCATGCTATGTCGTGACAACGGAAAACGGGTTTCATTTTTATATATATATAGATATATTATATATAGATAGATATAGATGCAATCTTCCTAGTATCATGTCAACTGGTTTGTCAACCGTCTCACCTGAATGATGCGGATGTCCCAGCTCAGCCAAGCTAGGACTCATCACCTTCATCCACGAATAGGTCCAACCTGTGATTTGAAGCCAGTTTATGATCATACTGTAAGATCACTAAGTACCACGACCATAGAATGGTGTGAAAGTAGATATATAATCACCATGAGTTGTAAGTACTTCAATATGTACTTTATTAGATCACTAGGAGTGCAATCAGATACTTATTGTTTAGTGCTTTATCTTATTAATCTCAACAGATGTACAATGTGAACCTTAGTGAGTTTGTTCACTTATGCGATCTCGACAGGTCGGAGCCTCTTGTCCCTACGGACGTAACTAACATGCTCCATTAACATGTTCTACTTGACATACTTGATACCTGCGAGAAGACTGGCCAAACCACTACACACAGGTGAGCCCCTAAAGAGCTCTTAGGTTGTATGCTTTCGATTTTGGGAGTTGTGAGACGAGGGAGCACCCTTCGGTCCCCTTATTGATATTGATATAGGTGGGTACTTGTATTTGTTACCCAAACTAGATTCCGTTTTGCATTATATAAGATTGCACACACTATGATACAAGTATGTAATCAAACTATCGGCACATTACGTTTATACGATGGAAATCATGTTTGCTCATCAGCTCATATATAAGTGCCGCGGCATCCACGATTTCCCATCGCCCTTAATTTACTCAATCAATATGTGAATCCGCGAGTTCTATGCGGAATAATATTGGCTTATAAACTAGGTACTTAGCTGTCGTATTATTGCTGGACGGCAGGTGAAGATCTCGCACAGTGCACTTTTAAACTTAGTTATAAACTTTAAAAGGGTACGAGTATGGCGAACGTACTGGAGGGAAAAGAATGTTGCCACTTACTAATTTTGTTATGTGGTTGGTAACAATTGTTGCTCTATACAATATTGTTGGGTTTATTTATTTATGGATCGCGAACCCTTCGCGGCATACCCGCCTCGCGAGTTTTAAACTATGGTGGTCATCAAGTCGCGAGTCCATTTGTGGATCTTCTCCAGTGCTTGGACTGCAGCGGCTCGACGCGATTTCTCATCGCTTGGTTGGTCGTTAAATTTCTGGCTATTGATGACTTCGTTTTCTAGATCTCGTTCATCATGATCTTGTGCAAGCTCATTGTGCTGACGTTCTCTAGCTCTTCTCCCGTGTTCTGCGTTGAGTCGTGTCTTACATTCGCATTCATGTTCTCATCATCATCTATTTTATAATTTATTTCCTCTGTTGGATTTATGTCGACACTTTCAATCTCAATAGACGGCACTTGAATCGGGTCATTATTATCAACGCCTGTACCCCCTTGATTTAGAACTTTGTCAGTGGGATTTAGTGGGGTCTCTTCCTCTTCTACTTCTAGAGGATATAAATGAGCAATCGATCGTGTGAACACATGGTTGTCCACTTTTACTCTAGCGACATGGCATAAATCATCCTTTCCCTTTAGTGTCTCTACTATCTTTCCAACTTTCGCGGTTACTTCTTTCACCTTTAATCTGTACCACATCTCCGATCTGAGGAACTTCACGAGTTCTCACTCTTGCTTGTTTGGGTGAATTCCCATACCTTTCTCTGAGGCTTAAAAGGTATTGGTTGATATCTTTGTACTCGTTCATTAACATGTTTCCACGTTTCCATCCTTCGATGAGTTGTTGTCTAATGATAGAACCAGAGAGTGGTAAGCGATTCATGAATATTTGAATGTTTAAACACTTTCCTGGCGTTAGGAAATCAGCTGGTTTTAGAATGTGGTCCATCTCGGCTCCCACATATGTAAGTGGTCTGATGTTGGCTACGGCTTCGACTTCTTTGATGATCGTCGAGAGCTGATTTTCCCCGAGCATGTGTTTTTGAAGAGTTCGTTTTAGACAATGCTTTACTATTGTTACGAGTCTTTCATACGCACCCCCGTGCCAAGGGGCTAGTTGAGGGATGAATTTCCATCTTATCTTTTCTGTCAGTGTTCCTTCAGATATTACTTGGGCTAGCAATCTAAACTGAGGTGCGTTGTCAGTTAGTATAAGTGATGGTGTTCCTCTAGTAGCGATGAAACGTCTGAATGCCATGAGACATTCATCTGTGGTTAGATCTTTGACTACCTCTAAGTGTATTGCTCGTCTTTAGTCAGACTCAGAGAGGGCAAAAAGAAAAAGTAATGATATATATATATATATATATATATATATATATATATATATATATATATATATATATATATATATATATATATATATATAGAATCCTTAGATCTAACGACAAGTTATAAGCCGGCAGCCTAGAATGATGAACCAATGTTTAGCTATGGCCTGACCTGGCTTGCAGGTCTTGTAACCAACCTACCTCACCCCAGCCTGCAAAATAATAATATTTGTAAGAAAAAAAAATATTAATCGATAGATTTTCAATAGCTCAATTCAAGCACAATTTCAACACGTTATTATCTATATACGTTAAATTTGTTCAAACTATTTATATTTATTTAGT
>OX276389.1:29307768-29335162 GCA_946251805.1 Cybosia mesomella
GAAGTATATAAACGCGTTTAATTCCATTTTAACTGCCGACAGGAACGATTTGAAGGCAAATGCGTTCGCCTTAAACTACGTTATGGCATTCTATTTAATGGATTCCATTGTATCAAATGTGAGAACTCAGTCTAGTTTATGATTAGGTTTTTACCTACCTACCTACCTACGTACTTTACAAATTTCTATGCTCTTTGAAAGAAAAAAGACCCCTGTATAGTGTAGAAGCATTTATCTTGTAACCACGCTTTGAGCTTGGACGTAAAAGCTCTAATGGGGAGTTCTCGTATACGTACTTGTGGTACGTTTTCGTGCACATAAATAGGCTATTTTTGTGCTGAAGTGCAGTTCGACACTACTGTGCCACAAGTTTAGTTGGGTCTCTTTGGCTATATGGACTCCTTAACCAATCTTCTCAAAGATTTCTGCGTGCTTCCTAACTAAGAGTGCAATTTCCAGAAAATAGAGAGAGATCAGAGTTAGCATTTTGGTTCTCTTGAATAATGTTTTATAAATTAGTATCTGTTAGTACAGTTTTAACTGTCAGACCGATGTTCGATAGAGAGAACGCAAACTACAAGACCGAAGCGCTCGCTCGGTGTTAGACAGATGCGGGATTGGACAGATTCGTGATTTGGCAGATTCAGGATTGCACAGATTAGTGAATTGGGTAGATTTTTGGACTCGAAGGATTCGCTACACGGCAGAAAGCGAACAGTCATGCACTAAATCTTTATGAATAAAAATGAATCATCTCAATCTCATCAAATTTTTATATCCTTGAATTTTTTTTGTAATATATCTAATTGGTCTACGTTTATTAAAATTAAATGTTTTTAATAATAGTTAGGTACTTAAAATATTGACGCTATATAACCTTCAGTCTGAATTTAAGAATAGTAATTAAAGTGGTATTTTCTGAAGTTTTCTTATTAAAATGAATAGTCCCTTAAGGTTTAAATTCAAGAGGACGCAAATAATGACGTTAGAATTCCATGACAAGCAAAATTTTGAAACCCGGTACAGCAATGCGTTGTTTGTGTCTACGGCAAAACTTCAATCAAAATAATTTTCCTTCCCCTTTGAGGTAGATTTAAGGTAAACATATTACTACTGTATCCAATTCATTTTGCTGACTCTTGTCTGCTCTTTATAATCCCAATTGTCCTATATGTCTACGTGAGTAATACTAATTTACGCTGTCATGTACCTTTTTTTTCATGCGGAAACCCTTCCGCCGGCCAGCGGGCGCGGTTATGTCGGGCTTGAACCGACTAAAACCGCACGCCGTATCGGGTCTGCAGACGCCGGGGTGTAAGGTAGCCCATAGAGCATATCCCTCGCACCCCGACTGACCATGGACCATGTCCGGTTTCGAGATGACCCCCTCGGGCTTGGAAACCACGGTGGCCCGGTTTGGGGGAGGGGCGCTAGTCGCCCCGCCGTCCCGGCCTGCTTCTGCTGGGGTGACAGGCGGCCTCACCTGCCACCCCCACGCTGTCATGTACCTAGGTACGCTGTTATGTACCTACTGACATTTTTTTGTTATTTACTTCTGCACTTTTGCAATTTGCAGCAAGGAAACTTAGCCATAAGTTAAGTTTCTTTATACACTACAATTATGTGTACAATAAAGAATAAATAAAAGTAAACAAACAAACATCGGAAGTAGGTGCGCCAAGAAGCGTTAATGCGAGCTTAAATAAATATTGGATCCTCGGCAGAGTAATAATAATTACCTACTATAGAAGTTAATTATGAAGAAATCATTCATTCTAAACGAAGCTTAATAAGAACGAGGTGACAAGCCGACGGTATTGACGAAAACAAGTTTTATTCTATCACAATTGATTAGGAGATGTAAGTAGGTATAGGGCAAGACTTGTAGCTTCTAAGTCAAATTAGTCTGATGGGATATTGTTATGGCAGTTGTCTATGTAGTTTTGTTTGTACACGTGATTAAATGCCACCATGCCTCCCTGTCCGTGATAGACAAAGATAATTGAACTCTTTAGTTTTTTTACTTACAGTTTTTGTAATTTAGGGGTTAGTGAACTTTGTATTAAGTGATCAGATAACGCATTTCTTTATGGGTTAAAAACGAAGTTTATCCGAAATATGTAGTTCCCTGAGACATCATATAAACAAAAAATATTATAAGTCCTTTACCTACTTATTTAAACGGTAATTTGCTTCTGTTGTAATTAAAAAATGTTTGTTGTCATGCGGTGCCACATAAAACGTAAAGTTAAACTGGCAACCTCTTAAACAAACCGTGCAGCTACGCCGGGCGGCATCGGTAGGGCGGGTGCGTCCCAAGGGCGGCTTGGGACGCTTGCAGGCTGTTTTTGATATCAGTGCGCGCTGCGCCGGCCGGACGGAATGACCTCGCGCCGCCGGCGTCGCGTCGCCTTCCGCGACTACGTGCCCATGGACGTGCGCGCCATGGCCAAGGTACATGAACACTTACTTATCTATAATATTGTTTGGCTTCAACCTTTACCTCCGGATTTTCTTAATATTTGTGAGACTGCGGATTCAAGTTTATCAGTGTTCTTATAATCAGATAAATACAAAATTTTAATTGTCTTAACTTTTCTAAATATATAAAGTACTATCTATAGTACCTAAACCACCATAATTTTGCAATAAAATACAATTAATTTCTAGACTGTTTGAAAAAAATCAATCTTATGAATGTTATTATCTGGCATCCAGGTAAGCATTGAAAACGACTTCGCTTTTCTACCGTTCGAACTAAATGAGAGGTATCAACGCCTTACAGTTTCAAATAGCAATTTGAGTGAGTGTAACTTATGCGATGCCGCGGTGACGCCTTATCTTAGTTAATCTGAATTTTATTCGAACATTAAGAGTGTCTCACCACAACAGGAATTGTTTTTTTTTGTTCTGTGGTATACACTAGAGTAAACTTGAACGTCGTAACACGTTCATATATTAGTAAAATTAGAATATTTTCAGGAACACAAGGTTTATTTGATCTTACTGCGCCATATATCTGCCTCTATGGCCTTTACTTACAAAGATGCGAATTCTAAACTCCCTACGGTTTGTCCTGAATAATTGATAGACAAGCAAACCCACCTGACTAACTCGTAATGGAAACTTCATTTACTGAAAAGAAAATAAACTATGTATTGTAGTAACTTTATTTTGTAAACTGTAAAACCAAAGTCAATCAGTTATCCAAAATATAATTTAGCTCTTATATACAATATAACAAAACAAAAGTAAAAGTAAAAGTTAAAGTATAAGATATAGTTACTGTCTTGTTGATATCAAAAAAATCGTTATGGCTATCTTAGGTGTCATAGGTAAAAACATTAGGTAAAGACTTATTTCTCTCAGTGTAAGTGTAAGTCTTATAGGTACTTACTACTTACGATATATTAGGTTTTACTAAATGCCTTATACCTTGCTTGACCTACATCTTTGTACCTATTTCATAAGCAGTTAGTAAATATTATGTGTCACTGTTTTAAAGAGATCGTAAGTAGGTATATGACCATTTTTTCAACAACATTCTGGGAAAGGTTACACACTGCTGTATAAATCCATATTAAGCATAGCTTATTCTAAGTCAGTACAAATATACATAAAGATATATTATGCATAGGAACAGACCAATGCAAATAGACATATTAACTCGTACCAATATTTGCACTGAGCGGAGATCGAAACCGCGAACACTAACATAGCAATTGAATGCTACTGCTACGCCACATAGATCATAGTTTCATTTCGATGTAAAATTTCAAGTATTAATAGTCATGTAGCTCTCTAATAATGTAAGTAGGTGTAAACACAAATCGAGTGGGGAATATGACTCTTTACTTGTCCGAGTTTGTAAATAGGATTGAAAAGCCCAAAAATTCTAAATTACGGGCTAGTTTGTAGTTAGGATCGTGTCCAGCGAGAGGCATCATTAACGCATGAGTATAAAGCTACTGTGTACATTAATACACGGCTTGTAGCTATAAACTTCCAGTGCTGTAGCTAGTCAGGTCTTTTAATGGTAAAGTAGAGGTAGACCCGTCCGGCGTATCATTATTTATTGAATTCATAATAGTTTAATTTTACTACCGGCTACAGATAGAATTCTCACAGCTGTACATAAATAGACATAAATATTGATTGAGCTGAGTGAGACGAAGTCGAGCGAAAGCTCCTCATACCAGACTTCAGGATTTTCTTTGTCACAGGTCTCCTCCTAAACTACTAATCCAATCCTAACCAAATTTGGCATGATTAAAGAGGTCAATCAGAGGAAGGTTTATAGATATATTTTGAAAAAATTAATGCTACCATAGAGGAATGATCACCGTTAAAAAAATTCCAGATGGAATTACATAATAACCGCTCGAGACACTGTGACCAAACTTTACACGCTCAGAAAGCATGTCCAGAGTTGTGACTTTCAAAAAGAATTTTTAAAATCGGAATTGTCACGGAGGAATGATCACTGTTCAAAATTTTCAAAATCTGATTCTCTTGTCTCTGATTGTCTCACTCAGCTCAACATTGCAAGCAGCGATTCGCCTTGCAGACCTAGTATTTCATGCACTCTACTTCAGAACTCCTATGTGTATTCTTAAACTTTAGTTAGGTACATAAGAAAATTTGCAATCTCGTCTGTCAATAAACCTTTTCCTTCCGGCATCCCAAGCGCTCAAAGGGATTATTTAAAGTCAAGATGATGTAACACCATTTTGTTACATAAAGTGATAACATCAAAATTTATTGAACCTAATAGGTATACCCGTCCACACAAAGGCAATCTTTGCAACCCTGGTATCTAGCACTTACACGCAGCAGTTTAATATGTAGGACGCTTTTGCTTTTTATTTTAGGTAAGGTTAAGATTTTATTTTATATTGCGTGACTAGTTATTAGGTACATTGGTACATGTGAAACTATAGGGTTCAATGGCTCGGTCGCTCGATAACACGGTACAACTAATATTTGATAGTTTGCACGCAAGAGCCTGACCACATCACAGACCTTATAAACATTTCTTTTTACATTATTTAATCGACTCTTAGAGCGGACATCACCAATAATAGGAACCGCGATCAATTTCAACTAAACTTAAACTGCGTTCCTACTTTAGTTTAACGAATTTTCACTGGAGAAATCCGATCTTGGCGTGCAACCGTCTGTGTGTTCGGTCTCAATTGGCGTGTTTACAGAGAACTGTAAAATTTTCATAAATCGTTTTTTTAAAGTTGAATAACGTATAATTATGGCTAATAGATATGATCTTTAAAATGACAAGAACAGACTCAATAAAAAAAAATAACCTTAACGAATATTGAAGAACCCAGAGACTTTAGTGGGTAAAGGTAGAATTTGCGGAGAACAGAGACTTATTTTCCTCTTTTGCAGATGAGTTTTTTAGTTATTTCCAATTTTATTTTTCAATTTTATAAGGTACTAATGTAGTCTTTACAATAAGTTGTTATTCATCAAATCAATATTTAAAAGGAAACTTTTCAATCCCTGGATTCCTTATTTGCTCACTTAAGAACAGAAATGGCATTAAAATGGAAAAAAGGGAATGGGATGGCATTGATAGTTACACAAAAATGTAGCTAAAATGCGATCATGGATGCTCAATCGGTATTGAATTTGTTTCGGCGTCTCGAAAATGTGTCGACAGTGTAAGTCCTTGACTGCCTTCGCATTGGTCATTTCAACTCGTTGCTAGGCAAGTTAATTTAAAGAAGTACTTATATAATGAAAGAAGTATATACCAACTTCTTTAAATGAAGCGAATAAATTTATTTGCTGGTTGTATAATTTTCTTGATGAACTTGGAAAGAAAAGGTCGAGAAGTTGCACACTTCTACACCATGACCGCATAGTAGATAAAAAAATACTTCTTCCATGACATTGCTGCTGTGCATATTGTGGAAATGACTTTTAAATAAGTGATACTCGAAACTTATCTGGCACAAAATCCAGAGCTTACGTCTTATCGCTTTGTTGTATTCCCATAAATCAGATATTTAATGAGAGTTTTGACATTAACTTTGCCAGACTGTGTGTGTGACGGTCTGAGTGACTGAAATAGCTTTTGATGAAAATGTACAAGACATGCCTTCAGATTACAAAAGTGCTTAAATTGTAACGAAATAAATATTCTTTTTACATTTTAACCCTTTTGGAAACCGACAAACTTTGAATATATTACTTGATCATAAAATATTTTCTTTATAAGTTACACAAAGCTCATTGAGTGGTGGCATACACGTATTGCAGAAAGCCTAATAGATTACTTATATCCTATACCTGAACCGCATATGTAATTGAATCAGTAGATAATAACGCCTAAGTTAATTTTACTGACAATGAAAATAACTAAATAGGTTTCTTGGTTTCAACTACCCAGCTGGCAGCTTTAGTTATTTATTTATATTATGAGCACAGAACGCCTAAGAATGTAATGTAATTTTTCACAACCAGTTTATCGTAAATCTAATTTATTGACACAGTGATCACAGTCTTGCAGCCATAGTCTTTGTTGACAATTAGATTTAAAATAAGGAAGGTAGGTACGGCATGAAAGGTATGTCATACGAAATTAGATATTTGCGTAATTAAATAACGAAACAAAATATTTCGTTGAAGGTATGTGCTTGCGTGTTTGTCAATAATATTCAACGAACTTCTTATATTTTTTTACTGTATTCGCAAGTTGCTGTATTGCCCACAAGGCTCGTATTTTCCCCCAGTGAGAGTAACTTATCATTTAAACAGACCTGTAAGAATTTCTCAAGAAGAATTAGTTTTAATAAAAAAACACTTTCTGCTTCTGTTGTGTATGATTTGATTAATTATACTAGATTACTACTACCTACATATTGAAATATTGTATGTATATAATATTTGTAGGCGAATCAAGCATGTAGGTAGATGTGTATTGATTGATATTTCAGTTTATTGATCCTAATGAAAAGATTAGTATCTTATATATAATATACATATATCTTACTAGAGATACCGTGTTTTAAGATTTCTAAAATGAATTTATAGCTATATTTTGAAGGTTTAGAAAAAGGTTTTGAAACATATTACTTTCTAATATCTAAGTATTATTCATTTGTCATGTTGCAATAATCTGCATATTATTATGTGTAGGTATTTGGTAAGGATATTTGGCTATGTGTGACCCCTAGCTTCCTTATGAGGCCCATAGTGAGAGACCACGTCTCGGCACCGTAGATCATAACACGCACTGATTAAAGACCTTGGTCTTTAAGGACTGAAGTGGCAGTGGGCAGGGCACATAGCTCGGGGAACCGATGGCCGTTGGGGCAGAAAGTTCCTTGAGTGGAGACCACGTGACGGCAAACGCAGCGTAGGAAGGCCTCCCGCAAGGTGGACAGACGACCTAGTAAAGAGCGCAGGGACTCGGTGGATGCAGGCCGCTGCAGACCGGTAGAAATGGAAGTCGATGGGGAACGCCTATGTTCAGCAGCGGACTTCCAATGACTGATATGATGATGATTTGGCAATTTTTCGATATTTTAGAAAAAAACATAAATGAAAGCCCTGTTTATGTTTTGTTTGTACTGAATAAAATGTTGGGGTATTCCAACTGTTATTAGACATCTGGCGTAAAACCCTAAATCCTCTATCGTAAATAGTCATCATCATCAAATCAGCCGTAGGAAGTCCACTGCTGAATATAGGCCTCCAGCGTCTTCTCGTCCAAAATACCGCATTTTTAACCAGTGATGACCTACGGTGCCGAGACGTGGTCGTAAATAGTAAAAAAAAACGACCGGTTGCACTCCGGGAGTGCCGGCAGAAGTGAAAACTTGAATATTAACGTTGTGCATTTTTGATATTTTGGAATGGTTAGGGAATAATTTTGCACGAATTGCTTTAATTGTCAGTATAAAAGTACTATCATTTATGTGGTAACATACAATATTCATTTATTGCGCTATAGTACACAAACATGACAATTTATATTACATTAAAAATTTTACACTTCAGAACTATTACAGTTATTTTACATTTAAAAGTTTATCTCTTAGAAAAATCAACTTCAATCCATAATTTCAACGACTTTTTCACCATCATTATTACCAGAACCATCATCGCCAATATATTTATACAGTACTCACTCATTTTCTTTCGCTATTTCTTCGTCACTTTTTTCATTAATAGATGCACTTTGTTTAAGATTATGATTATGATTATGAGTGTTTCTTGGGCCATGGTCGGAATCGATCTCAGTGTTGACGAAGTCAACGACCACTCGTTATACGAACGCGCCACCATAGTCCAGTCACCTTATAGTAAGTTCACCTCGGAATTCGAGATACCCAGCTGTAAGTCTGTAAATACTTGTATATTGACACCCTAAAAGTTGTCTCAAAACCTACATATGGTAGGGTGTACGCAACTATTAAATTTCAAGGTCAAAGGTCACAAAAATCGGTTTTTTGCGCTTTTTTTTGTTAATTTATACCTCATTTCCTATGGGTTTTTTTGCTATTTGTATTTATTATCAATATTGTAGAATTCAAAATTCTCTACAAATTTTGTTTAAAAAAATTTTTCATTCATTTCATTCAAATTTTTCACCGTATGGGCGTAGACTAGAATGGGCGTAGAATCCTGCAAATTTTGCAATATTGGCTAATATTTTATACACAATAAAATAGTCACTGGGATTAAGATAATAGTTAATATCTACTATAGGGGCTAGTGGAAGCTGTGCCAACGAACAACATGCGAAATTAGCTGGAAAATCAATTGCATCTTCGAGACAGTTGGTTATTCCTCGGTCTGCAGTTTGATCGCGAATCTTCACATTTTCGCATCCTTTGATGTTGTTCTATTTTATTTTAGCAACTTTATGATACATAAAACTTGGTTGTTATGTAGCTTATACGAAGGACAACAGAACTTTTGGTGTTTGACATGTAGATAAATAACTTTGATCTTTGTCTATTTCTTTCTTGCTTGTAAAGTGTAGTGCATGTTTAGACTTGTGACTTTGTACCGTCTAGTGTGTTTTATATGTCTCTTTGGATATTTTACGAATTGTGTATTAAATTAATTTGCAAAGTATATTTTCGCCTACGTATACACAATAAATGTACGTATGTGTGCAGGAGTACGAGGAAGAAGGACGGCGGTCACGACGTCATTCCTCCCCGTGTAATTCGAGAGAGGGCAGCACTACTGCGTTACACACGCAACACTTCGATGATGCTGTAAGTTATAAAATTATTTAGATATTTATATTTCATTTCGTAAGTAAAAATACAACCAGACTACAATTTTCGTTTATGTCACGAATAACCTTACACCCCGGCGTCTGAAGACCCGAGACGGCGTGCGGTTTTAGTCGGTTCAAGCCCGACATAACCGCCCCCGCTGGCCGGCGGGGGGTATCCGAAGGGATTTCCGCACGAAAAAAAAAAGGTACTCTCTAAATAAGTTCCGGTAGCATGTTTACCTTATAGGCCAACGTTCTCCATCCAAAATAAAATCAGTTAAAGTTCTAGGCAAACGCATATTAAAAATATCTTTGCTTTTATAACAAACTGAAACGAGTTTAGGATATTGTAAAATTACAAGTGGCTTTTTACAATCCACGTAATCTTTCACCTGAAGAGCTGACTCTTCGAGGCCTTCAAAGATAAGACGTAAGCAAATTTGCCAAAACACGATTTAAAGGAGGTGGGCAAGGGATTACCATCAGAATAAATTTGAATTTTTAAAGCAATCTAAGGTTTTTTGTAATCCGACCCTAAAGTTTGTACTTGTAAAAGGTCCAGTATTTTGTCATGACGAATATTGACGAAAATATTATATATTGACGAATGTTTATATGACGAATAAAGTCACGAAAAACAATGAATTGACAGAATAAGATCTTTGTGGGGCTCCCATACACCCAAGGGTGTATCGGATGAAGATCTTTGGGGGCCTAGCCTACCCCACCTTCTAGCCGGTATACCTGCTGATTGACAGAATTGGCTCCGGCGCAGGCTTCCGTGTCGCGGTTGGGCAAGTCACATGGCCGTAGCTCCCACAAAAGCCAAGATAAGCCAAAGCAAGAGAAAGAATAAAACAGCGACACCAGGCTCCAAGCCAACCAGGCAACCATATAGGGCCATGGACCGCACGATTGGGCAACCATATAGGGCCATGAACCGCACGATTGGGCAACCATATAGGGCCATGAACCGCACGATTGACAAACCATATAGGGCCATGAACCGCACGATTGGGCTCACTCATGTTGGGCAGATCCCTTGCAAAGATAAAGAAGAGAATGTGGTACTGGTGAGTAGGATCGCTAGAGTCATAAAGGAGGACGTGTAGTGCCAATTTGCCATATTAATAGCGAAAAAGTACTATCGTGGGCTTTTGTAACCATTAGGACATTTTAATTTACATTAACTCCGAATCACGTAATCGGTCACCGATTAGGGAGGCTGACAAGTGCATTTTTTTACTTATCCCTTGATTCAAGCGGTAATCTGAAACCATCTAACATCAAAATAAACATATCACATTTTCGTTGGTTTTATTAATAAACTGGCTGCGCCCTACGCTTTCACCCGCCGCACTATTCCACCGCGTCGTCGCATAGTCCGCCCACGTCTTTCCCTATTTTTTCTTATTCCTTGGCTCCTAAGGGTGGTAGCGTGATCTTATATAACCTTCCTCAAGAACTGGGCTATCAAATGCAAACTTAAATTTTCATATCGTAGATGCCGTTCTCGAGATAAGCCCTTTCAAACAAACAAACTCTTCAGCTTTATGTTACTTTGGTACACAGTAGGTAGGTACTACACAGACTCATTTGTAAGTGAATAGTTTGGCTTAGAGCCAGCTCTCTGACACAGCCATCTTGATAATACAGGTCCATCTAAACACTATATGAAATGTGACTGACATACTTTTGCGATATTATTTCATATGTGTATTAATAGGTAAAGTTTCAGTCAGTAACTGAATTTATCAACATCTTTCATTACTTACAAGAAGACTTGTTAACTCGAACATTGATTAAATATATAAAACAAAGCTTAACGATAAATCAATATTTATTTATAAAAGTATAGGTACTTAACGAGATTCAAAAGCTTATTCTACATTATCTTCAGTCCAATATACTATGTCTAATATACCTAACAACTGGTATCGGAACTCAATTCATAATTCGGTAAAACAAATTGTTATAGTTTTCTGAATGAAGCAGCAGAATGTACGAAATATAGTACTGACAAACTGTTCATTACCGTAAATGGTATTATATTAATAATGTTAAAATCTTAACAAACACCTTCAATATTTGGTAAGACTTGGGGCATTTGACATTCAGAATTGTCCGCTTACTTTTTATTCTTGCGTGATGTCATGGTCATGACAGGGTTCGAAATGTTTACTTGCTAACGAAAAAAATATATTTCACAAATCATGTTTAACACCTTTTTAAACCACCTATATTATCTAAGCTCATGGTTGTCTCGTAATAAATATAAACATAATTTAAAATCTGATCCAAATTTGTTTTAACGCTGCTAATATTGTTTAAGTAACAATCTTGCTAATTAGCAAACCTTTTTAACGTGTTCCCAGTAACGTCCATCAAATGACTAATGTAACTGCTTAGTCGGGAAGGCATGAAGTCGTTATGCCACTGGCTTATTTTAAAGCTAAATTACACCTAATGCCTTGCTAAGAGGTCATAGTTTATCCTGCAATGCTCGACGTAATTCCTCCGTTGCCTTAGCGAGGTCTTTATCATGACGACGTTGTTTGCCAAGTTCACCACAGTCCTCCAAGTAATCTTTAGGTGGTTCGACAGGGTACTTGGTGCCAAATTTTGGACGAGGGATCTTTACGCGTTTCACATCATCCAACCAACTTTCCATTTTTAATCCTGTTGGTGTAGATTCCTGGAAAGAAAAAAAGTGCATTTAATGAAAAAACAAATAAAACAGTGTCTAATGTATCCTATTTCATTAACATGGGTTACAACTAAACGCACGTATGGTTACGTTTTAGGTAGTCTTTTTTATATTACATAACATAATATAACATAACTTCACGCCTGTATCCCCGAAAGGGCAGGCAGAGGTGTAATATACACCCACGATTCGCCAGTCATGTTAAGGTCCCAATGTAATAGGGGGCGAGCCTATTGCCTATTGCCGGGCACATTATTAAGCGAGCGCTAATTATCATTTATTAATGCTCACATAACTACGTAAAGTTAGAGGTGTGCCCGGGCAACTGGGGATCGAACTCGAGACCAAGTCTCAGCAGTCCGTTACATACGTAACGGACTGCTGAGACTTGACGATTGAACGTGACTGCCATTGGGCTATCGCCGCTCTCCACTGGGCCATCGCCGCTCTCCACTGGGCTATCGCCGCTCTCCACTGGGCTATCGCCGCTCTCCACTGGGCTATCGCCGATTGGTCACGTCAAAATTACTTTGCCTCGCCCGATGGTAAGATAAAGTCTCAGGAATGAGGGTCACCATTATATTATATATGTTACAATGGTGACTCTCAGCTTGACGGACTAATCAGATGCTTTTTCACGTCCCGCTTAAAGAACCCGGGACTGTAGTGAGAAGGAAACACGTTTGCTGGTGGAAGGAAACAAATCTAGATGGTGCGGCAAAGAAAAGAGGTGCCGAACCGCTTGATTCTTGATGGAATTGTTTGCACCGTGTGAGGGTGATAACTCAGCCTTGCACGTGTTGTCCTGTACCCAAAAGGAAAGGGTGGAACTAATTGGAAGAAATCATCGGAACACTCGCCATGGTAGAGGTGGTAAAGTACAGCCAAGGAGGTAATATCACCACGCAACTGCAAGGGCACAAGGGTGTTGGTGACCTCAGGACTCCCAATAATGCGGACTGCACGTCGTCGCTGCAACCGTTCGAAAGCATCTAGTAAGTACTGAGCAGAGCCATCCTAGAGATGAGAGCAGTATTCCACGCCAGAACGGAAGTTGACCGCAGAGAGACTAACCAGCAAATCTGCTTTCTCCTGCGGCTCATGGGCCAGGGATCCATCGCAGCGGTGGCAGCGGCAGAAGTTTTATTGCACGGCTTTCGCCGATCGCGAATAGCGCGTGCCTTTGCCCAAGCGCGGTACGCCAACTGCTTTTGGTGAACAGCCTCTGCGCACTCGCACCCAAACCAGTCTAGCAGAGAGGGCGCTTGGCCTGATATTTTTGGTATCCTGTTGGTCTTTACGGGCCTCGGAGGGGGCCACCTGCGGGAACCAGCATGACTGAAGGGGGCGTAAGCATCGGCATCGAGCCCACGATGAAGCCCCTGGGGCTCGTACTCGATAGGCGATGGGACTTCGGACCACATCTCCGAAGTCTGGTCCTGAAACTGATGGGGGCTGCGCTATCGCGGCTAATGCCCAACGTTAAGGGACCCAAAACCCCCACTAGGAGACTGTACCTGGGGATCGTGCGTAGCATGGCCCTGTACGGGGCCCCGTATGGGCGGAGACTTTGGCGGCCGGCAACGTGGCTGTTCTAAACAGCCCATTAAAAGCGATAGCCGTGAGAGTCATAAGGGGGTATCGCACGATCGCCGTCGAGGTGGCATGTCTTCAGCCGGGACCCTTCCATGGGACCTGGAAGCGAGAGCCGTTGCGTCGTTGTACCAATGGCGCAAGAAGGCGCTGGAGCAGGGCCATAGGGTCGGGCCCCGAGAAATAAGGGCTCCGTGGTCCCAGCTCAGCCAGGAACTCATAGAGTCATGGAGGATGCGACTTAAGCATCCAAGGTGGGGGAATCCACCATCACGGTGGTGAGGCCGATCATGAAGGGGTGGTTGGAGAGGCACCACGGTGACCTCTCCTACCGGATGTGCCAGATAATTATCGGACACGGGTGCTTCGGTAAGTATCTGTGGCGCATCCAGCAGGAGACAACGCTGCAGTGCCAGCACTGCGAGGATCTCTTGCCGAAGACACGGCGCTCCGCACGTTGTTAGAGTGCCCACCGTGGGCGATTCAACGCCGGGAACTCGTTGCGGTCTTGGGCGTGGACGTTCTCTCGCTGGAGACCAAGGTGAGATCCGTGGTCTCCGACGGGAGCAAGTGGCACGCCGCCGCCTCCTTCTGCGAGCAGTTAATGCGCGCGAAAGAGACAGCGGAGAGGGAGCGGGAGAGAACCCTGCCCCCCGAGTTCCGCTCTCGTCTCGTCTAGACTCGTCTACGCCTGGGACTACCGACCTTCATGATCGGAGCTTGAGGACGGTAGTTGGCCGACTCGCCGTCCTTACAGAAGCAAGCCAAGATGGAGGCGTGTCGTGTGTGTCCTACACACGCCTACCAACTCACCGACGGCGACGCGGGATAGAACTCGACCCGAATATGTGAGGTGAAGCCCATGGGGCTTTCCGTACGCATTTTAAATAACTCAAGCTAGAGAAACAGTAAGCGCTTCCCATCAGGTGGGCCGTCTACATCTTTGCTATATTAGTAGTATAAAAATAAAAGGGGACAGCCACGGACAAAGAAACTTCGAACTTTTATACCAGTCTTTATGGGTGAGGAGGAACAATATGTACTTATACTTAATTTAATCAATTAATACTGCTTATGATTTCTAATCATGTATTAAAAACAGTTGTGCAATGGGATACAAATTAAACAGGTTCAATATGTACGTAATCAAAACGAATGGTGTGTTCGTTAGTATAACGGATGGTATTCACTTGGTAGATATTAGATATTTATATATTGCAACAACAAGGAAACAGTTACTAGTTATTAATTGAAACAGATTCGGTCATATCTGATCTGGTAAAAACTGGCAGCACGCACTACATTAGCACGCAGTTGGTCAACTGTTGTGTAAGTAATTGATGGTCATTCGGTGGTGAAACCCGACTGAATTAGCGCGGTTTCATCTCGGCCCAAGTCGTGGGTGCCAAGTATCAAGACATTTATGGTAGCAACACAGTATTTTGAAATTATTACCTAAGTATCGTTAGTTAATCTCAGTGAAAATGATTTTATCGTTCACTCGGTTAGTAGCGCATTATCCAAAATAACCTCGGCAAGTTTTCCACAGCATGCAACAATGTAAAAATTGGTTTCTTTACTTCTTAATAAATGTACAGTCAATGACAAAACTTGATATACATTAAACTATTTACAACCATTTTTTTCCAGTGGAATATATGTACCAATAATTAGTTTTATAATCCCCAGAAGACAAGGTTAATATAATTCATGGTTTGTTTATTATTTTATGAAAGGTTCAAGAGGTGATCAATTAACATTTCTTCTTTCTTTAAATTTCTTTCTTTCTTTCTTCTTCTTCTTCTTCATCAATGAATTAGAATTTGTTAAGCTACTTTTGTCGTTGACAATAATTTTTTTTTTAAAGGAATATTAGTAAACGAAATTACTAATATCCCCCTAACCCCTCCAGCTAAGCTAAATTGCTTGTGTTAGGAGTGGGTTCACGTCGGTAGTGTAATGGCCAGGATTCGAACCCGGGACCTCTCGATCGTAAGGTTGACTCCTTAACCACTAAGCTACAGACGCTTCAAACATAGGTGTATAAGTAAGTTAAACCAAATCTTGAAGTTTTGGATGGTGAAATTGGCGCTCGGATGATGAATTAATCGAAAATAACAGGGAACTAGACTACATTTTTTTATATTTAGACCGTCAAATAGACTACACCCCGCCAGATGGTAAGTTGAGGTGAAGTCCAAAAACTAGGGGCCACCATTTCCAGAGATTGTAAAATTCGAAAATATCAAGATGATAAAAAAGCTTTGAAATTAACTGTTTGCTTTACTAGGGTATTAATAGAATAAGTAAATATGTTTGTAAATAGACTACCAATAAAAACCAGTTGAGTTTCTTGCCGCAGTCTCCTCAGGGCCTGTAGACAAAGTCACATTCTACTAGTGGAATCGCTTCGAAGCGAACCTTCAAATGTTCAATATGTATGGGAGTGGCATTATTTGTTACACGTGACATGTCGACAAATGTTGTCTCTCCCGTACATTTCGGTCTTTTGAAGGTTCGCTTCGTTGCGACTCCACTAGTAGAATGTGACTTTGTACAGGCCCAGGACAGAGCCGCGGGCGAATCGCTGGTCAGTTTAGAGAAAATAAGTTTCCTTTTACCTATTTAAATTCTTTTAACGTTTTGTAAGTGTTTGTTAGTTAATATTATCTATACAGAAAAACTATTTTGAACTTGTCTACTTTCATAATTGTTGTCATTAGCCGGTTGCAAGTTCCTACTCATGACCTGACCCTTACTAAATCTGGTTGATCTACATACGAACACCTAGGTCAAGCCTCACGGGGTTGCCCATTCTTCTTTGGCTCATTAATCTGTTTCGTCTGTCTTTTTCGTCCATCCTCTTCAAATGTCCGAAACATCTTTCTAATGCTACATCAGTCTTGCTCTATGTACTCTACTATACCAAAATATATCCTTATCACGTTATTCCGCACTTGGTTCATTAAAAGGATGGATAGTATAACTGACTACCTGAAATGAAAAAAAGCGGACACAAACTAAATACACGAGGTCAATCAACTATCTACTTGTTGGGTACTATAGTTTAAGTACTCCTAATTGACATAACTACTTAACCTATGAGGGTAGTAAATTCACAACTCTTGACGTATATGGTGACGATACGACGATAGGTGGTGTAGACACTGACATGATGTCGTCCTTTGTGTAACCGAATTGCTTAGTATTCGACAAACTAAATATAAACTCAATAAACTTCTGGTAAATACAACAACACAACTCAACGAAAAACACAATTGTTATGGATACTCCAAAACAATTGTGTTTTTCGCTTTTCGCATGATTTGATATAATAATGAATTGTCATCTATCTATGGCTACGTACGATAATAAAAACAAACTACGTGACTAGAATGTTTTGACGTAAATTCATAATCATGCATGTTTTTCCTTTTCTGCTAATACCTATGATTATCTCTATTATGCATCTGGTTTTATTAACTCTCTATGGTTGTTAGGCCGTTATTTTCTATAATATAAATCTGATACAGAGGAATTTACTGGTGTTACGCTATTTCTACAATAAATGCAGTATGGCCCATTATTATTATTAACGTAGTCGTATGTAGTTTCGAATGCCGTCCTTGCTGCGAAAAAAAATTCAAGTGGTACTACTTGAATTTGTGTTTTATGTGTGGTACGCTCGATCGATAGTCACGTTATCGAAATCCATTGTTGCGATTAGAGTGCCTATCAGAGTGACTAGTTTTTAGACTAGCGAGCTTCTGGGTTAGGTTAGGGTAGAACTGTGACCCCAACAGAGCGCGAGCCGAGCGAGCGTAGCGAGCGTGCCGCGGCAGCGGCCCGAGAAGCGCCGGAACCTCTAGTTCGGAAAGTTGGATTTCGATAACGTGACTATCGATCGAGCGTACCATACATAAAAGGAATGTCGAGACAGCGTGTTAGCAAGGGTGAATTATTTTTCGCAGCAGCGTGCGTCGCAAGGACGGCATTCGAAACTATATATTCGGATATATAGTTTCGAAAGGGTCTGCCCTTATATTATAAGACAGACTGAAAGACAACGTAGCAAGCTACGCTTCTGGTTAAATGTGGCCTTTTTAAACTCAAGCCGCATAATAAATTTAGCCTAGGTTCATCGGGGATTGTATCTTTCTAATGGTAAACGATTTTTTTAATAACTCCGGTGGCTCCGAAGATTCTCTAAACATATAAACAAACCCACAAAATTCGACCTCTCTCTTCATAATACATAATCATAGATGCTACTAACAAATCAATACATGGATAGTATCATGATTTTTAAGAAATTCTCCTATTATGTTAATTGATTATTATTTATCTACCGTCATCAGAGTGGCATAAAAAGTGATTAATAACTGGTCTGTCATTGTGCACATCTCAAATACTAAGACAAAGATATTTTATTGCACGAATAGCTTTCTCTTGCGAAAGTGTTGCTAAATACGGTGGCATTATTTCAGCTTGACGCTTTCAAAAACAATTTGCTTAGTTATTAATTGGTAAAAGATTTATATTAATGCGTTTGTGACGATATTGGGAAACGAAAGTAACAATAAAAATATCTTGAGGCTTCGATACACTCATTGTCGTACCGTAACATACGTGGCGTAACGTACTTGGCCTACTAGAAGGCTTTTGAAGAATACTTTTGTGTACCTTCCATCGTACGGATACTAATGTAACTAAAATTTCAAAATTTTATGATGACTTCAAAACCAATTCATTTGTTGTGTTGTTGCTAAAATTGACAATAATCGTAATGATATTGAATAGTTTTAAAAAGATCTGAAACAATCCACGCGAGATAAAATCGAAATTTAAGGTTTTCGTTTACATAGTTTAGTGAAAATGTACAAAAGAATTGACACCGTCTTTTGCATTCGATAATTTATTCATTGTATTTTAACTGACTACTTTTATTATTTTTTAAACCAAACCAAATGTCGAAACTCATTGCTAACTAATGAATCATCTAATAAACCAGTGATTTTTATTACTTATTATGCATTTTATGGAATTAAAGAAGAGGGTTTATAAATACTGGCGATATTTAAAAAACAAATTGTCAGTCAAAATAATGCGCCGCGAGTCTAAAAAGGCCACATTGAGCCATTCAGCTAAAAGCGAATAACTTTAAGAATTTCCAGCAGATCTCAATGCATTCCTCTAATATTTGTAAACGGGTCACTCATCTGAGCAGAAATTACAAGATTCGCAGATTCATATTTTGTGTAAATGTTGCCGAATGAAAAAAGTAAAGATCGTATTTTTACCGGTTATTTTTCTGTGTGTTTTTACAAACTAATTAGGTTACTTTGTGGAAATTGCGTATTTAAAACGATAAAACGATTAAATACCAATTCCCCACCATTGAATGATTGCAAATAAATTTATAAGAAGGAAATTAAAGAATAAGTGTTGCCAAAATCTGGTCATTTCAGTAATTTGTCAAGGTCATCTGTTTCTTGTCAACATCTACTTGACTCAAATTTCAAAACATTGGGCTGTGTTGTATTTAAGAGCTATATTTCTTTGAAATGGATTTCTAAACGCGCGACATACCAGAAAACCTTTTTTAAATCACCCATTATAAGTATCCACTTAGCAAATACATTAAGAGCCTTGAATATAAGATTAAATTGAGCTTGAATTGAGCGTAGTTCATAATTATGAGTGATCAATGTGTGACCATTTTACGATTTTCAGTATGACCCATTTTATTTTCCTAATACGATTCCAAAAAGTGGCCGTTGTAGACCGGCTGGTTGAATGAAGTGTGTATAATTCGTGACTCAGGAGCTGTAGGCGATAAAACGGCAGTGGGGACATCCTTAATTGGTTCTGCAAACTGCAGTGAATCAGCATCTATATTCTTATGAAACTTACTATTAAGAATAAACAGACAAATATTAGAAACAAATTTGAACAAACAATAATATTGAGAGAATAATTGGTCTTTGAAATTAGTAACAAGATGTCATTTTAAATCATCTCAGCGCCTTGTTAACGATGCGAATAAATGATGTGCTTGAGAGCAGTTAAGACTTGCCGGATGTGGGCCGTCGCGTGTACACAGCGCCCACACCTTTGTCGCTTGTCTGTATTAATTGTCCATGTAAATAAAGGAAAGTACATGTGCAATGAAATGTAAACGTGCGAATATCATTATTTGGTTTACTTATAAGCATCTCATGCTTATAAGTTTCGTTCACGAAAATGTACAGTTTCTTTTCGGCACTTTGTCCCAAGTAGTTTAAAAACATGAATGCTGAGATAGTTAGTACGTGACTTAAGTAACTCGATAGGCTTCAGAGCGGTTACGGCACTTTCTCTTTCGAGGTCCTGATAGAATTAGTTGTCCTGACTTAGAACAACTACCGAGGTACTATCCGAATAAAACCCACTGACATTTTTATGCTAATATTATTATTTTCATCATAGTCGAAATTAAAATGAATGTTTTCCGCTACACTATGATTGCTCAGGAATAGTATTGATATGATATCTATTTACATCAAAACAAAACCAAACATTTGGGTGCCTAAGTACCTACATAACTAAATTACATGTATTTATGATAATTTTATACCGTTACTTAATGCTGACCCAGCATTATGTAACGGTACATACCAACGGAACGAAGCCGAACGGACACAAACATGAGGCGAGCGTGCCATAATGATGGATTACTAACCGCTTGCTTTGGCCGTAACGTTCACAGGTTCATTCGCATTCATTCGTTAGCCATTTTTCACCTGAGTTCACATGATGTGTACCTGGCGTAAGCGAGACTAGATATATTAAGTAGATATTCCACATAAAGATCCTTTACGACGCTACTTTTAATTAGGTAGCCGTACGGGCTTCCATTGTTCAGCCATGCATTTCTCTTGTCACAATAACGTAGTCTCCAAGATAAACAAAACTACGTAATTCATCCCTAACTCATTTTTAAAGCTAACAAAGAGATGTGAATTATAAAACAATTCTAACTTTTTTTTTCACATAATTATTACAACAATTGTTAAGTTCCCTCAAATATCTTATATCACATCATAATTATTCGAGTCCTTAACGTCTATAACGAGTTTCATTTAAGTAATTCGATCAGTAAGCCAAGCAAAACTACGGTGCGGAAGAATTAATTTCCATTATGTTAGCCAATAATGAACAGGAAGGTGAAAGGATCGTACGACTAAACAGGAAGACTGGAAGGTAGGCACTAAATACTTAGTATGGTTGACCCAATATTTCCTGCAATTACACAACGTTTCCCGTAAACAAGTTGTGCCACTTTCTACGTCATATTTCTGGTAACGTATAACTTGTAAACTTATTACAGTTAGTATGTTTTCTTATGCGTAAAGAACCGATGGTTAAGTATAAAATTTACATTTACAAAGACTAGAAAACAGACTAGTCTGAGATATTGTGTCAAATCTATAAAGTATAATTTCCAAAGAGGACTTTTTGCTCTCAGTGCTGAGCATAAAAGTTGGTGAGGTACTTTAGTTGTTATTGAAAGGTTAATTTTTATTTCTAATCTGGGTAAGTAAAAATATAACAATATCTATAGGATATATATATTGAAGATAAATAACTTGGGTTAAATGAATGATTCTGAACACAAAAATGTTATATTTGGAATTCTTGTCTGTACCTCTGTTTGATCGCGATGGACGCAAAACTACTGAACGGATTTCGATGCAGGTTTTTCTATTAGAACGGTCTTGGTTGGACATAACATCTGTCGTATGTTTGATTGCAATTGTTAAGTAGAACCAAAGATATGAATAAAATACGATAACCGACCTCCGTTCGGGCAGAGCCGCGGGCATCGGCTAGTACCTACGTACCTTATAAAATATATATATAAAATAATAAACAAAATATATTAGTTCCGTTATAACAGTAATAGGTGGTGGTAGGAGTGGGTTAACTAGTAGCGACCAGTGACTTTACGATCTTGGCGTTTTAAGACTTCATTATCACTTGTTTTAGTGTTAATAGACAATATCCTTCTTTTTACACTTGTGGCAACCCCTACGAACTACACCCCATCGGTGCCAACGATAGGGTGGGCGTGTCGGAATCAGACCGACTAAAACCACACGGTGTCCTCCCCAAGTGTCCATTGCCGGGCACCCCGGGTAAGCCCTCGAAAGTATAACCCCAGGGTTACCGGCGGACTTTGGCCGCCATCGCGGCCTCGCCTGGTGGAGTCGGGTTTTATCTTGCGACGGTGAGTTGGCAGGCGTGTGTAGGACCACACGACACGCCTCAGTCTTGGCCTGCTTCTGTAAGGACGGCGAGTCGGCCAACTGCCTTCCTCAGGCCCCGATCATGGAGGTCGGTAGTCCCGGGTCTGGATGAGTCTGCGGCGTCCTCGTCGCAGAGTGCGGAACTCAGAGGGCAGAGTTCTCCCCCGCTCCCTCTCCGCCGTCTCTTTCGCGCGCATTACCTGCTCGCAGAAAAAGGCGGCGGCGTGCCACTTGCTCCCGTCGGAGACCCCGGCTCTCACCATGGTCTCCAGCGAGAGAATTACCACGCCCAGGACCGCAACGAGATCCCGGCGTTGACTCGCCCACGCTGGGCACTCCACCAACGTGTGGAGCGCGCGCCGTGTCTTCGCCAGGATCCTCGCAGTGCTGCCAATGCGGCGTTGTCTCCCGGTGGATGCGCCACTGATACTGACCAAAGCACCCGTGTCCAGTAATTATCTGGCACATCCGGTAGGAGAGGTCACCGTGGTGCCTCTCCAACCACTTCTTCATGATAGGTCTCACCGCCGCAATGGTGGATTCCCTTCACCTTGGTTGCTCAAGTCGCACCCTCCATGTCTCCACGAGTTCCTGGCGGAGCTGTGACCGCTGAGCCCTGATTTCTCGGGACTCCGGCCTATGGCCCCGCTTCAGCACCTCCTTGCGCCATTGGGACAACGTCGCAAGGGCTCTCGCTTCCAGGTCCCATGGAATAGACAATATCCTAAGGAAACCTTATCTGATAACTCTGATAAACAATAATTCTGTCGGCTAACAGAATTTTCAACATTATGAGTTTGACAAGGCTTATAAAAAGTAGTTAGTTGAGCTATTTTGTGCGGTTCTATTTCTACTACAGTTCAGAATCCAATGACAAATAGTCGGTTCAAGCCCGACATAACCGCCCCCGCTGGCACGCGGGGGGTATCCGAAGGGATTCCCGCACGAAAAAAAAAAGGTACTACTCAAATTAATTTGGTTTTTGCCGCATTCGTCTTGCATTTTGCACCCCACATTCCTAAAATGTTTTCATTCCAAAAAAAATACCTGGCAAACCATATTTGAAATCTCCGGAATCTCATTTTCATAAATAATATAAATAAATATACACAAACTAGCTGTTTCCCGCGGCTCCGCCCGAGTGGAATTCTGATTCCGTTCTCGCTTCCCATGGGAACCCATTCCAGGGATAAAAAGTAGCATATGTGTTGTATCCCTGTACCAAATTTCAGCCAGATCCGTTCTGCCGTTTTGGCGTGAAAGAGCAACAAAGATACATGTATGTATCTTTGTTGCTCTGCAACTCACAAACTTTCGCGTTTATAATATTAGTAGGTACCTACAGTAAATGTACCCAAAGGCTTTTAGTCTATAAGTATATTTAGAACTACGGTATCTAAATCGCTTGTAGAATTATTATGATGTATGATGATATTATGTATGTACATTTTTTATATTTATACTTACACCTGTCTACCCCCGAAAGGGTAGGCAGATGTGTATTAACAAGCACTTTTCGCTTCAGATATAAAATCTACATACTACGCGACTGCTTCGGGTGCGGTATAGGAAACGCGGCGGGTGGTAACGGAAAAATCGAAACAGACGCGTAGTATAGACTTGCCTCATGTAGCATCCTCGTGTTATGATTACATTAGGCCAGTCGTCTTGCCCATCAACCGCCCATTTTAGCCAGATTGCCTTATGCTACTGAGTATATTCTGACAGAAAAGTTAAGTTAAAAGTTTCGGCTACTGTATGTTGTTTATACGATTTAAAGACAAATAATGAATAATACCAAAATAATTCGGTCGGTATTTTATTACAAAATTCATTCACTTTTTTTTTTCTTGGTAGGTAAAACTTAACATAGTATTCATAGCTGTCTTTGACGATAAATTATATAAGCAGTTGTTAGAATTTCTTATTGCAAGTTTATTGCCAATTTACCACTTTCCTTATTAGTCACAAAGCAATATAACTTTTATACTAATAAGAAGTCGTCAGTACTTTGCAATATAATTATCATAAAAATGACATGACATCATACTCTTATAATATATAACAAAGAAAATATGCACATCAAAGCACAGCCTAGCATGGGTATAACTTTGCCAAAAAAACTACGTATTTGTTATCTTTCTATATTATTTATACCTACGAGCACGTATTAGTTAAAGACTCACGTTTGCTTAGTATTTCTCAATGTAAGGGTTGAATGCGCCATCCAGTCCGTGAACGTCTATTTTGTTTGGCTAGCGGGACGCTATGTGTTATCACGAACGCTCCCACACGCTAGTTAGAGTAGTCACTAGACGTTAATTGACGGTCTTGTTTGCACATAGAAAAGATTTTGGTTCTGCATGCCCATTTGCCTATACCAGTTATTTATTATCTGCCGCTTTCATTTCTTTATTCCAATCATGTCAGACTAGTTTTGAGATCTTGGCTTATAGAATAAAAAAAACAAGGGTGATCTTGATTTTATTTTTACGTGAGATAATACACCAAAATAATATATTTTTATATGGTATGATAAAAAATCGTTTCAGCCTTAACAGACAAAAGATCATCTTTCAAAAATTAAGTTTCTTTAGTATACCTACCTTTCAAATATTTTAAATAGATTTCATAATTACAAAAGTTTTAGTTCATGGCAGGGTTGGATTCACATCCTAGGTACCTAGACCGATATTCTTAGCAATCCATGGATTCTCCGTGTGGGTGTGGGTCCATCGCGTTGCTGAGTTGGGAACTCGGGATAGTGCCTGGGACTTGCGACCCAAGTGTAGGTTTAGAAGGGGCCCCTTTTTTTGATGTACATCAGCACTCACCTTCACTACCCAAGTTCCCCTCCCTGCCTAACCAAATTTGATACGAACCTACTAGTGCCACTTTAGACATTCGTCCTAGTAATGAGCTTATTGTAGCTCTCGATAGGCCTAGATCTTTAAGTAGGTTATAGAGAGATTTTGCTGGTATACCTCTCGCTCCCACTTCCACTGCATACAAATTAACCACGTAACCGTTTTTGATTAATTCGTTTGTGAGATCATAGTATTTATTTTTCTTTATTATGTGGTCCTTCGGTATATTTGTTTCCCTCGGTACAGTAAGTTCCACAAGAACCACATGTTTTAACCTCTTAGAATAAAGGAATATGTCAGTCTAGATGACGAAACCCCAACATCCTCCGGAATTTTATAGTGCTTTTCATACGTGTCGATTAGGAGAGTCCAATCTGGGGCAGTATCTAAGATTGAATAAGGTTTGTTCCTGGATGTTATGGATGAACCTTCAGACACAAAGTTGATATGACGTCTGTTAGTAGTCAATCCTTTTTGGGCTCTAGCTAGTCTAGCTAGTCTAGATTCGATTTCGGGAGTGCCCTGACTGTGGCATCTTGGGATTTACTTACGATGTGGGCTTTGGGAACTCTAAGGTGTTTATAGAGCTCCGATGGTTACTTAAGTTTCATCCCAAAATAATTTTGATCCCTAAATAGAGCAGAGGAATCAGCAGAGTGCGGTAGTCGAAGCCACGATTTTAGCGATTTTATGACAGTTGCATCTATTTTCGCCAGTAAGGTTTTACGGAATTCATACACCAGAAAAGGCCAAGTCAGACGTGATTTTAAGTAGTTGTCATATAACCAAGCTTTTCTGATATTGTTTAGTGGTAGCTGATCTATCTTATTTAGGTCGTTTATAAACGTATCGACAACTTCATCTAAGGATGGTGTGCGTATAGTCTATCTTTCTCCCAAGAAATTTAAATGGCACCGATTCAGCGACTATGGAAACTCGTTTACCCCCAATGAAGAGTCCCGGGTCGTAGGAGGTAAATTTGGTGTCCCGTCTACCCAGACACAGACAGTGACACTTATTGGACTTTGGGCTTCGTCCTCAGTCCATTTGTCCACGAACAGAACTCATCGACTTCCTTTAATGGTTCCTGACATTGTTTTGGATTACGCATCAGTATTGCGAGATCGCCAGCAAAAGCTAAGATGGACTCTGAGTATATGTTATTTACTTTAAACCGATAACCCCATTTCTTTTCGTGACGTATTAACTTGGTAATTAAGATATTAATTACTATGTTAAATGCTATTGGCGACAAGCAGCATCCCTGAAACAGTCCCACATTATACCGTAATGGTTCTGTGTGTACTTTTTGGAAGCTTATAGCAAATTCGATAGAATCCTAGAAGAAAATAGTTTTTTTTTCTAAAACATTAGAAATGTTCTGTATTAGTAGTAGATATTCTTGTGTGGGATCATTATAATCTCTGTGTATTGCGCTGTTGTGACCGGCAGGTCACTACTAATCTTTACCAACACTACTTTCAAACGTAAACACAATAAAATATACTTTTGCAACCAAGGGGCTAACTGTACTGTGAAAAGGATATATCTAAAAACAGTACCTTACAATGAGTTTTCACTAAGAATATAGACAATGTTTCTTCTTTAGAAAACAGTTTCATGAAAATTGCTATGCATTTGTAGTAACGAGTTAACTGGCATTAAATCAACTTAACCAAGAGAACGGTTCTTTTTCAAAGAGCTGGAAAGCTATAAGTTCGTCGTCACCGATAAGCTGTATAAGGAAAGGTGTACTGTAACATTAACCCCCTTGCAAGCCACGGTCCCGGTTCATGATCTCGACAATATTTCTTGTGAAGTTCAATCTCGTGAGTACCTACGTATCTATTGAAATAGAGTTGCCATACATTTCCTATTTACAAATACATACATAATATAATATATCTACCTAGTGATATTATTTGACAAAAAATGTTATTAAAACGATCGAATCGTACTAGCAGTATGTGACAAGAGTAGTAGGTAGCGACCTATCTAGATTCGCTTGAATAAAAATTTTCAATCGGTACTTACTTGTATCTAACCTTGATTTTTAGGCAATATTGATGTAGGTACTACACCACCTATGGCTCAATGGAGGCCAATACGTTCTATGTAGTTTCGAATCTCTCTTAGCAAATTCTGTTTTGTAGTTAGTAGTCGTCTTTCATTCCATTCCAATCGTAGAAAGCGTGTCATGGAGCGTCGCCGGTTGTGTTGTTGGTGTATAAAAAAGTGCATAATTTACAATAACACAATAGCAAACACATATATCTTGAAGGCCTTCTGTGCCGAGCTAAGCTCAACTGTGTCCTTTTATATTCAACAAGTCAGTCACGCATGGAGCCATTACAGAAAAACCATATTTTACATAACACAAAATTGGAGCTCCATTTTGTAATCATTGCCTAGTCTTATAATTGTTTTCTCTTAATAACACTTTCGAATACACCAGAAACGGACAGTGAGTTTTTTTTCGAAGGAAGTTGGGGTCAAAATAATATGTTATTTAACTTATATAAAATACCTTTTGTCTAAGCTTGTCTTCTTCATGGGAACACGTCTACTTATAAATCTTGAAGGCACTATTTTACTTTTCAAGATACAAATCCATTTAGGACAACTAAAAGAATTAAATTCAAAATTTTAAAAACCCCGACAAAGCTAAGAACAATCCCGA